>CABFOW010000619.1:0-117650 GCA_902141385.1 Timema californicum
ACACCCTACCCCTATCTTGAGCTAGTTAGTCCTGTCCACCTTATTACACCCTACCCCTATCTTGAGCTAGTTAGTCCAGTCCGCCTTATTACATCCTACCCCTATCTTGAGCTAGTTAGTCTAGTCCACCTTATTACACCCTACCCCTATCTTGAGCTAGCTATACCCGGTCCACTCCATTACTCCCTAATATTTTTCGTCATGTGATGTAAGATAACAGGTGTCGCACCCATAGCGAACCGATAGAACTATTGTTATTATATTTCTTATATTCCTTGACATCGAGCGAGAATTCAACAAATTACTCACCAAGTAATACTAAGAATTTACTGACTGTACTCTTTTATTAATTTCCAACATAATTAAATAATGATTGACCGTTAAAATATTATTTTGTTAAAATTAATTTTACTTACTATCTAACATAAATAATCACATGAAATAATACGTTGTTGGAAGTAATCTCTAAATCATATTTTTCAATCTGTGTTCTCTCTGTGGTCATATACTAAGTCTTTTCAGCTTTGGTAGCTTAAAATTTTTTTATTCAAATATATTTATAAGGTTAGGACCATAAGCATATTATAGCCTTTGTAATTAAAAGAAAGTTACTGGAGAAAACAGGGAATGTCCATTTACTACTCAATTGAAGTTGATGCTTCTATCTTTAATCAATCATGAGACCTTTCTAATCATTCTTTCCGGAAGTTGAAAGCACTGCATTTTTGACGCTACTTACGCGTCAGTAGAATGGGTCAATATGCCCTACATGGTACAATCTATACGAGCCTTCCACGTGCCTAGCGTGTTGGAGTTAACCGGGCTTCTGGCGCTTTTAAGGCCTATTCTATACTTGCGGTTAAAACGCTAGCAACCACGCCTTTGAATTGAACCCTTTTTTTTCAATTAAGAAAATAAGTTTTCGTCTAGACCAGCGTTTTAACCGCTACCTCTCGTGGCATTAAAACCACCTAGTGGTAGAAACGTGAATCAATTTACACCGGGCGTTAACAGGTTAGCTGTGCCTCAATGTCACAACAAGTCTTTAAGCAGGAGTAATAAATACTTTTCTTCAAGATGGTACCCCGTTTTGTAATATTTTCATTCACTAAACCAAGTAGTTCATCAAATGAAACCACAGACATTCTATTGTACAGAAATAACTTATCTGGGCACATTCTGGCATTCATAAACATAATATGAAACTGTCCTGTTGAGAGACGGTTTGATAATTTGGGGTGAGTTCACCAACGTCTCTTTAGACGAGTTTTTTTCTTTCTTCTTTGCGAGTTTCCTCCAACAAAATAGATCCTGCAATACAGCCGGCCTGTAAAATGTCCGTTCTCAAACCATTCTGCACAAGTGTAAGCAACGACCGTGGCAATAAACCGCCAGTGTAGAATCAGCAGCGTTTTATGGTAGCTGTTTAACGATTGCTTTTTGACAGTCAGGTGTAGATTCAAGAGTTTGGGGGCTTAATCTAACGTCCAAACCACCGCGTCTTAACCACTAGTGTAAAATCGGCCCAACGGAAAGAGATGTGTTAACAATGCTGACGTTGGCAACGCTGGTAAAACTATGCAGAGCGTTTTGACGGCAGTTGCAATGAGCCACTAGACAAGCACTGTGTTTTTTCAATGGCAGTCAATGCTTTTCTTTATAAACGTATATTGTTTTATTATTTGTTCGCAAACAAAACTTAAAAAGTTCATCAAATGCCGTTAATAACATTCTATAATATCGAAAAAACGTATTTGCATACATTCTATAATCTTCTAATATTACAAGAAACTGCTCTGTTGAAAGACGATTGGTTAATACTGGACGAGTCCCCCAACATCCTTCTTCTCTTTCAGAATGTAACACTCCTGAAAAAGATGAATGACACAGATACATCTTATCTGCACGGTGTCCATTTTCTGAGGAACTGAGCAGTTATTCTCTATAAGTATTGGGTATATCTTGTGTAGCGCTTTCATCGCGCTTTCACGGCTTCAAAAACGCGGTGCTACTAACAACTAGTCTATATAATCGAAATATAGGCAGGCGTCAGCGTCATTAACGCGCCACTTTCAGCGACCGTATGGAATAGGCTTAGAAAGGGATTAAAGAGGTTTAAGTTACATTTAATTTATTTTTACTATTTGATGGAGTTCTATGGGGTTTGAGATAAAAAAAGGCTGTTCTGGTGTGTTCGGTGACTTCCACCCTTTCACGGCAGTACACTTCAATTCAATAAGCAATGTTGGCTAATCAAAAATGCATTATTTAGTGATTAAAATAACTTTAATTTTCAATAATACATTATTTACTATGATATTTTTTTTCTAACATAAAACGTTTGATTATTAAATATGGACAGTTATATTTACATTGAGCACCTGTTCTACATACGTCTCCAGCATCATAATCGTTTAAATAACCAGATACGTATGATCAATTGTGTCACAAGGGGCAGCTAAAACATATAAACCAATCACCTTTGTGTGCTTTTATTTAATATAATTATATATATATTTAAATATGCAAATGATTTTTATTGCGTATTCAATTTTGTGTGTGCGTGTAAGTGTACATTTACATACACACATATATACCAGAGCTACTCTTGCTTTAGGTATGGTCACGTGTTCAAACAAGGTCTAGATGATCGAGCGATGAGAATATGTAGCACAGCTTCCTTCAGAAAGAGAGAGATTAAAGCCACCAATCTGTCCCATATCATTTGTGTCAAGTAAAATAACCCTGGAAGGTAGACTATATGAGATAGCTTTCTGGATTAATGTTAGGGTTCTTTCACAAACGATCACAGCAATTCAGTGTGGAAGGCAAAAGGAATATCCCACACTTTCAGGTTTTTCTTCTAGTGCATGTGCTGTCTCCCAGATGGTTCGTGTCTAAGTGCCCACGCTGCTCGAGATGGGTGGAGAATACACTAATACCGACAGTAGTGCCGTAGATTCACGATTATTATTCATGTAGGCCTACGTGTTTACAACTTATTAATACCTATATTCTCCTTACGTATTACTACCCATACATCTTCCCCAAACATAACTCCACTAATTAGGTAGGTAAGGCTTAGAGTAATTGTAACCATATATACGTGGAGGAAGAGTGCTAAAAATGTATAAAAAATCCACTCTCAGCACATACATTTGGGTTCCAAACCCTGACCTCCCCGGTACTGGTAAAACAAAACATATGAGCATGACGGTTAATTTGTGTGCCCACCAAATAAGTTATATCCAATCATATAATTTTGTTTTCATTCCCACGAACCTAATTTGATGCAATAGTTATACATAATTATAGAATACTTATTTTAAATTTAACAAAATGAATCAAAGCGCACAACATTGATGGTAATAGGAGTAGTTAATAAATACTTTTACTCATCATGAAGCATTTTCGCTTAATTTAAGAAATTTTCAAAATAATTTAAGACTATAATAATCATTAATGTTGAATGTTTACTATCCGAATATTAGTCTATATCTAGGGATTAACCCGAAATCTTTTGTTGAGTCTCATTATAACTTTAATTTACAATCTTTATGGACATAGTATTAGGAGAAACTGTAGTTTTAATTAATCTTTAAATAATTGACTTTGAAATTTGAAATAGTAATAATTTTTTTTTTAATTTGATATCTGAGGAGAGTAAAATATATAAATAAGGATTTTTTTCCCTAAAATATATTGAAAATATTTATAATAATTTTACGTGTTGTTTGATTATTAAAGATCAAAACATATATATGTATATTTGTGTTTGAATATTAAATTGATGTAGAATAAATAGAAGCAAATTGCTATAGGTCAAAATTGATAATTCAACTAGACTGTGTTTGAAAGTAAAAAATGAGTTCTTCATATAATTTGCATACCTTTAAAAAAAAGGAAAAAAGGCAACGTGTTTTTTCTGAAATGAAAGCTTAATTTGTTTGCACGTAAATCATTAATATATAAAACTAAACTTTGAAATGCTAGCGTATATGAGTAATTTACGTAGACCGCTGCCATAGCAGTAAGCCTAATTTACGTTCTCCTAATATATATGGAAAATTTATAATTTTTTTCAAATTTCAATCACAGAAATATCATGTTCACCTTTGTGAACAAAAAAAAAACTTCCAAATATTATAAATCCCCGTATCCTAGTGATTAATACTCATCATTTCAAAATCTAATTTTATTTGGCTATCTATGGAAAAACTATTAAAAATACTACTACAAATAGGAAAGTAATAATAAGATTATTTTATCCTCTCTGAGATTTTATTTTTTAACGGTGTATTAATAATTCAATTATTTTCTTCAGACTTCATTTACCTTTCTATCATTTAAATCTACAAATTTCACATACTATGGAAAGACTGGACGTATTCAATTACATACAAATACAGATTCTAATAATTCCCTAAATAAAAGAACCTTGAGCAAAAAACATGTAATTATATTGTAGGTGAAATACTTTGACCGTCCATTTCAATTACACTTGGTACACTTAGATATTTTTTAATTATACGTGCTTTGGAAATAATTGTATTTTTACTAAGTAACCGGTGTCATATATAGACTTTTAGACACAGTTATATTCATATTAGAAATGTTAATAAATAGATTATTGTAAATAGTTACTAATTAAAGTGTTCGAAATATTGTTTGGGAAATTGTTATAATATTGGGGCTTATAAAAATATTATATTAAAAAAAATCTTAAAATATTGAAAAACGAGCACCGCTTATCTTATTATAAAGTTTGTGCTAAAATAATTTAAAAATTCCAACTCTTCATTAACCATAATAACCGCAACAGTAGTAAAAGTCCAAAATGTCAAACTGGCCAAATAGGTGTTTAATGATGACTAAATTATCATCTAGAATAATCGGTAGTCTACTAATTCTCTCCCCACGTTAATGTGTTCGTATATTCTTCAAGCGAACCCTTAAGTTAGAACCCCTGTGATAAACATAATCTGGAATTACCCTATAAAGGAAATATCTAGGATGGCTAGATTTCACTTTGATTTAGCTTACTGGCTAGGATATTGTGTGAACTAGTTGGGGAGTGGGATATTAATGGGGTATTAAGTATATATTTTTTTAAATATTAGTGCATCCCTCCAATAGCTTAAAGGCATACAACTGTCAAACGTGTGCCTGGAGGAAGACTACCTGATCTACTTAATATTGAGAATAGGCTACAAGTCTCTCAAACCTCTTTTTGGTTAACTGGCTTCCTCACCCCTACACAAACAAGGTTATATCACTATAAAACTAATATGGATATTTTTAAGGATGATTTTTTATTTCTTTAATAAAATTAGATCTTTTAAAACTAATGCTTGTATAAAAGGTTATCTCACCCTTGCTTTATAGTCCAAAATTGTACACTCTTAAAATCAAGGTATTTTCATGATGTGAAAAAAAGAAAAGCTATTATAATTGTTGGTTATGGTTATATCCGCATCTAAATATCATATTATTTAAATTGAAAATACAACTCATAAACAGCTAAGTGGTTATAGCTTTGGCGTACTAGGCTGAAGGTTCCCTGTTAGATTACTGTGCTCAGGTGTCATTTTTCAATTCCAAGAATAAGGTACTATCTACATGACCGAATTTATTGAATACTTTGACTCTTATATACGTTACTGTGAAGGTGCTTAACTCATTATGTTGTAAAAAACCAGTGAATGTATAGAATTACATAGAGCGATGGCTTATTTAACAACTAATACGATTTATTTAAATCTACCAGTGATTTTTAAAAATATTTATTGTATGCGGGTAAAAATATAGAACAAAAATTTTAACTAACCAAGTATAACCTAACCTAAGCTAGAATAAACTATTTTATACTTGTATAAACTAACCTACTTTGCCTAAACTAACCTAACCAAACCTAATCTTGAGTGCATTTTTAACATTTACTAATGGTTTATGGTAATTTTGTAAACTCACAGGTGATTTTGTAAGATTTTCAGAGCATATGTGAAATAGTAAAGATATATTATTTACATTCCCCAAGTGAACCAGTGGCTTTGTAAAATCACCGGTGACTTTACAAACCCAGCACATTCACAGTAGCATAGCCCTCCCCAAGTTGTTTGGATGTTGATAGCTGGGGGGCGGGGTCTTCCCCCTTATTTTATATCACCCTATCATACAATGCTATTATTAAATATAAAGTTAGTGTATTTCACATCTAAACCCAAAATTAAAAATAAATTACGACCTACAGACTTCAAGACTAGCTGATTAAACAAGTTTTAAGGGGGGTGACAGTCTACCCCTCCCACCCTCCCCCTCGTTCTTCCTCCAGCTACCTAATGTAAATGCGTTCTATTTCTATTAATAATCCAATGGTATGGTAATGCTAATTCATGCTTTCATAATCTCCCGTTAGTCACGAGACCACGATCATTAGTAGGTGGAATATGGCTTCAAAAGATTCCTCCGCGAGACTAATCAGATCATCTCCTCAACGATTCTCCCTTTCCCGCTCTCGAAAACAGTCCCCGGACCTCTTCCAAGGACGGTCAAAGGAGGAGGTGAGATGATCTTTGACACCAATACAGTGGAAGAAGATGAACGAAGATGGTGGAGATAAAATGTAGAGCTCTCGATGATTTTCATCCACCATCACCACCAGTCTAAAAGCTCCCTGAAGTGCGTCCTAGCGGGAATCTAATAATTTCCCTCATCGCGAGTTTTCCAGAGGAATTAATTTCTTCATCGACGCTGCTTTTCACGTTGATGTGATAGCACAGAGAAGTTCACCTAAGGAGTGGTATTCTAAAGAGATAATATTTCTAAACTACTCTTTCATGAAGTTACGGTTTGGCGGTGTCTATGACCTCCTAAAGACCGAAAGTTCAAACAATATAATACCTTAAACGAAAGTGCGTACACCCAGTTTTACAATTATTTACCTCATTCTATTATAAACATACATGTCCAAAATATTTCAAAATTTTAAACGCTCTTTTAAACTACATAGAACAATTTAAAATATAAAATTGATGTATTTCAAAACTTTTTATACTTGTATAGTTTTTCTCTTCATGTCCGGTAAAAATATAAACCTAAATAATATTGTTTATTAAAAACTGAATGGCTTTCTATTATATGAGCCAGGGGTCAGATTGTAAAGTATTGTCTGCTGACAAAGAACACATAGGTAGCCTACATTTTGTTCGTACTGAAAGCTACAGTAGCCCCATGGCTTCTTTGGTGCTGACTGACAGCTCACAGCTGACTTTTGACAGTCAACATTTAGGTATATACCTAAATATTGATGGTCAGAAGTGACATCTGTTAAATACATGTTTTTGCAGATCATATGGTTCGGTGTAAGGATACATAATTTGGTCTGGTAACTTTTCAAAACCATCATAAGTCAGCCATGAGCTGTCAGTCAGCACCAAAGAAGTCACGAGGCTACTGTAGCAGGCTTACCGCGACAGTCTACTATATCTCTAAACAAGCCCCGCCATATTTTAGTTTTAGTACCACATCTTACTACTCATTCAGGCTTTAAGCCCATGTAATAATCACACTAATGTGATATGGATTAGGAAGGCTTAGTTTAGAGAAAGTGCACCAACATTTGAGTGGAGGGAGAGCGGTAAGTCATTAGATAAAAACTACCTCCAATGCAATCGACAGAAATAGAGCTCCAATTTCTCCGTCTTCAGCAGACTATTTTGTTGCGAGTGTAGCGGCTTAGACCATGTGGCCACCAAAGTGGGTGGTAGGCCTAAGCTACTTCTCATGATATATATAGTGTAAATATAACCTCTGTATATTTATTTTTATATATATACTATAAATATATTCATATACATAAATATGTATAAACCTACATTTGAATAAATATATATTGTATGTATAAATGTAATTTTGTGTGTGTTAAACATATCTTTACATTTTTCCAAAGATGACACAATTATTGTGATCATTGGAATCTACAGAAAATTAATATTTATTGTTCGTTTATATTCTTGGAAATATTCCGATACAGTGTCGCTTTTATAAGGTATCGTAAGCCTTCTAATACACAGCCATTTTATGACCAAAAAATTATAAGAGGGGAAGCTTAAGCATGAAAATCATTTTAATTATTTGTTCACGACTACACGTGAATCGAGTAGTGCATAACTTTATCTGAAACCACATAACAATATTTCCAACGGTGTCACATTTAGAGTGATGTTAATATCAATTAATTGTTTTACATAGTTAATGTTGACATATGTATTGAAACTAACACTCTTTATGGCTCTACGTGCTAGAGGTAGGTTAGCAAGTTCAAACACAATCTTGTCCTATATACACTGTTATTAAATGGGGAGGGCTAATTTTTAATACACTGTAATAAAAAAAGGCCCATTTATAATGATCTAAAAATTAGAAATTTCTAAATTAAGCATGGGAATTAATAGTGTTTCGAATGAATTTCAGCAATAGGCTATGTTTAGCTAAACATCCCCTAATTATAGCTTCATTGCTGACAATCTTGCCTTTAAGTTTTACATTAATGATATATCTTATTTTTTATTTATTTTATTTATTATAGCCACCAACATTGAAACTATATATAATTATATATATATATATAAGTATTGAGTCTTGCAATATTATTTCTTAAAAACCGCGGTTTTCATTAATTTAATCAGTGACACTAGATAATACTTTATAAAAAAATGTATTATACTTGTTTATAAACAAATCTACGATAGAACTAAATGGTTTAAGGAAATGCTCCAGCATTAATATTTAAATATAATTTTAAAACCCATATAGAAAACTTAGTGCATGCGGACAACTCTTGAATTTGTCAGGAAAAGCAAGCCAATACCTTAATTTTCGTAGGTTGGTTAAGTTTTTTGCTACTAAAGCGTTTCTCATTTAATTGGCTAGTAAAGCTAAAGATCAAGTCTTAAATTACATTTAAAAGTTTATTTACTTTTTCCTAGTTCTCTTAACGTATATATATATATATATATATANTATATATATATATATATATATATATATATATATCTGTAAAAAAATTACCGATAAAAACGTTAAATAAAGCGATATTCTCTTTCTCAGCTATACGTTCCCGATTATCGCTTTCTTCTTACCTTTGATACGCGTATAAAAAACGTTAAATCAAGAATTATTTTGAATTTATAGCACGGTCTGGCTCTCCCTAACTGCCGTTCTCTATACAATTGTCTTCATACGCCATTGAACCAGCGCTTTTATTTTGCAGCCACGTGGAAATTCATCGGCGGTGAAATTTCTGAATTTGTGGGGAGTGGAATGGAGGTTTTCTTGATCCTATTGTTATTTTTACTAGTTTGTCAACATCGTTTAGTTTCATAACACTACATTTATCATAGGGTTATATCAGATATGAAAACAGGTCATATCGGTAGAAAAAAAGTTAACACAAAGTTTGTATTTGCCTTTTTATTATTTTTAAATTTCCTTTTCGCAAATTTGGCATTAAGGCGGCTAAACTCAATATTTTGTAAGATATAAAATGATGTTAGAATGTAATTTTATGAGCATATTCATATCTGAAACCCGGGACTCCGGAACAGGTTTTTACAGTGGGGCACAAGCCTAGAACTATCTTAAGCCCAACCAATATTTACCATGTGCTGTACATTCAATATCTATATACAAAAATGTACGCCTGTTACCATCAGTTTGTTTGTTTTAAGTGTTGAAGACGTATTTACGATACATGACACAAAATGATAGTCGATGAGTTTCATAAGTCCACCCAGTCTTCCCCTTACATCCCTAAGAGTTTGTTTCTCAAGGCTTTACAAAGCTTTACACTCTAATCTCCAGTCCAGTAAGTGAACTACACTTTATATTAATAACGGTGAGCAGATCCCATGCTGAGACAATCTCTATGCTCTAAAAGAATGCTGGCTCACTTTACGGGAGACGCGTTGTCATTCTTGTGTACGAATAGGGTGTTCTGATGATGACCTCAATAAAATATGGCGAAAATTGGCAACACTGGACACCAGACTTTAACAGGACTAACTTGGATTCTCCTTTCCTCTTCATTCATTTTTATTGAAGAAGGAATGTGAGGATATTGGGTTTGCTTCAAATATACGTTTAATAATTATTTGTTTCACTTTTTATTCAAATGTATTTTTAAACATATGGTTGTATTGCTCATTAGCATTGCATATTATGTGTTTTGGTGACTGCGTGGTTTAAGCGTCACGCTCGTGTTGGAATCAACTGTCAATGAATTGTAGATCGAGGTTAAAATCTCGGTTGGGTGTACTGAGGGCTATTTTCATAAATTGGCGTCCACTTTCTCTCCACTCAAGTGCAGGTATACCTCCGAGTTTAACTTTCCTCATGCCTAACTCATTAGAACAATCTAGTACAAATGAGTATAACCTCAACAGGTAGTAGGAAGTAGTGCTGAAAAAACACATTAGTCATGCGGCCAAATTTGTTAAATATTTAATTGACTTTATTTTTAATAAAAGGTGATTTATGTTATTATGACTCTGTTCCCCATAAAAGTGTATATATTATTATAAAATTAGCTTATAACTAAATAGCAGAGCAATCAGGACAAGGCTAGTTATTAAATTTAAACATTTATATTTTTAATTGTATTAGCGTATTACCCATATGGCCACCAATAGGAAAAATCTCTGACTAAATAATTTTGTTGGTAAGAAAAATTCTTAATTTCTTTGAAACAAACTTTCTTCCTTAAAAATATATCCTACATTTTAATAGGATACAGAAATGACCTTATTTTGCATTGTGGTTGCCTTAAATATAAATATACTAGAATTGTAAGGCCAAAAGATTAAAATTTATATTCTATTTTGACACAAATTAAAAATAATGGATAAAACTCTACAGTTAAATTGAAAGTTTAATTTGAAAACAAAGGAAAGATTATTTTTAAAATATAATTTCAAATTTTATTTTCTTAGTTTTATCCATCCCAATAAAATTAAAATCTAGACACTTACTAATAAGTTTTCTTGTTGTGGTTTAAAAAAAATTGATTTTGGATCTCTGTTTAACATTATTGTGATATTATATTTGAAAATGGTGTATGTCTGGTTTGTAACCAAAATAATTAGTAGTTAAACAACCATGTATTAAAAGTCCATTAAATTCATTACCCATTAAGAGTTTTTAAATGATTGACGCACTCATGGTAACGTCAAGGAATTTTTTTAAATGGCAAATTAAGATAAATCATAAAATGTCACTGGAACTTTCAGATAAATTTGCTATAATCTGTGAGATACAAAATTAAAAAGCATAATCCAATCCAAACTATTGGGTTTATATTCATTTCATGGCAATTCTGATCATCTCTGCGACAAGAATTTAATTCGTAAAACCGTTAAAATTTTGCGATTTTTTTATAATTAGACTGCATATAAAATTCTGGTAAATTACATATACTTTTGTTTGGGGAACGAATGGAATTTCATAAATTTAAAATTTGTCAGCCTTGTTTGGATGTGTTTAAAAAGTAAATCGTTTTAGTAGAAATAAGCCCTTTTAAAAATTGTAATCAGATAGAGATACAGATTAAGTTACAAGAGGGAAATTAGTTTACTCCTCCCTCCATTTTGGAATTAATTGGCTTCTCGCTATATCTATTTCATTCCTTCTGATATTCTAACATATGAAACTGGAAAATAGCCTATCAGTACACAAAAATAAATTTTAGAAATCAAATATCAAAAGTATAACTATGAATGAAATTAATTTATTTATTATAAAGTTATACAAATTTGTGGTGTGTGTATAATATGACCGTTTGCCATGATCATTATTTTGATTAAAAGAAAATACGCCATCGAGTGATTATGGATCAAATAAAAATATGGTAAGAAATATTGGTGTAAATATTTACTTTGTGCACCACCTCTACCACTGAATTTAGCTCAAACTGTCAAGAATTGTTTTTTTTTCCTAAGACTTTTAAATTAACATATCATTTTTGTACATATACATTTTTCTTAGACATAATATATATAGTATATTATATAATATGTATGTTATATATCTATAATATATATTATAAATAGTATATGATATACACTACATAGGCCTAATATATACATAATATATTATTTTATGTATTGTATATAATATATATTACATACAATATATAATATATATTATATATAATATATATTACATACAATATATTATAATATTAATAAATAATATTTATTTATATTATAATATAAATAAATAATATTTATTTATATTTGTATATAATATTTATATATAATATCTGTATAACATATACATTATGTATTATATATTGTATATAATATATGATAAACTATACATATAATATATACATGTATACTACATAATATATATGTATAATATATAATATATATCCTGGACATCCTGTGCAAGCAGAAAGGTCCATGGAACATACACTAATTTAATAAATATGTATTTAATTTTGTGTGGGAAGGTAAAACGAACTCTAATTACGATTTAGAAATAACTGAATAGATTGAAGAAGGATCCAATTTTAAAATGTTTAAAGCTAAAGACTACACCAAATATCTTTTTAGGGGAGATATGTATAATATTTTTAAATATGTCAGGTAAATTTAACTAAAAACTGTTTTTAGATGCATCAAATTTAAAAAAAATTGCTGTAGATGTACCGCTTCAAATAGCTTTTGGAAGGATCTAATTAAAAATAGTTAATCTTAATGAGGAACACTTTAATTTTTTCTAGAAACATCTAAATTTTTAAAATCTTTTAAGGAGAACTAATCTAAATAACTTCTAAAGGAATCAAAATTTCTAGAATGACTTGGGGGTAAATATCCTCAATAAACACTTCTTTAGTATTGGCCTCCCAACCACAAGAGAACTCCACCGCAGCTGGATAGTATTACTACCTATAAAATAAAAATATAAACAAATATCTTTTGTTGCTGACAGCTAAAAATTTGTATTAACTTCTACGTCTCTATCATCTTCGTAATATATATTTTGCTAAATAAAGACAAAAAAAATTATTGGCTATGAAAAATAAGCCTCCTCTAAATATATTCAAGAACTATCCAGGAGTAAAATACTAAACTCCTCCCCAGTTCCAAAGAGCCCTTATCTGAAACTAATTTGAATATTACTAACCGCCAATGATTAGATAATTACCGAAATGTAACACATTAATTCTATAAGACATGTTGTTCGCAATTTGCAGATCAAAACAACAATACCCAAATAAATAGAATTTAATGTTGTTTAGTAGTTAAAAACATAAAAATTCATAACATAACAAAATCAAAACCGATTTAATCTTTTTTCCCATCATAAATACATAGCCTTACATGTTTGCGTTAAATAACATGCAGTATAAAAAATACTAGCCATTACAACAAGCTGGCATGTATCCAGAACGCTGAAACACATCTAAATATTTGGGCTGTGTATATAATATATATATAGTGTGTTTGTATTTATATATTTATACAAGGTAATGTGTGTATGAAAAGCTTCATTCATACTCCTAAATTATTCCAAAACTACTATATTCCCGAAAATCTGAAATTTTACAATATTCACATAAATATATAGGGCTGACCCCAAATAACAGCAGAATATTAAAACTTTTAGTTTAAATAAAGGGTCAGTGAAATGCAGGAGGAGATATAAATGTAATTTCCAAAACTTTTATATTTTTTTTTAACTAACTGGAAAGGAATGGAATTTATTACATTTGTAAATTAAGTCCTGGAATATATGAAAACTAAAAAAAAACCTTTTGACATGAAGTTATTTGCAAACCTGTATGAAAACTGCTCCAGATAATTATATAAAATGGGCAATTTTGAATTTGAAAGAGTTGTACCAAAAAATGAAGAGCTCAAAGTCTCATTAAAACTAACTGTTGATTTTGGTAAAAATTTAAACTCGGATGGTAGGTACAGAGACCTTCTCGTACATCCTAATGACATCTGTACATTTGGAAATTAAATTTGAAGCCTTGTGTAGCTGAAGATTGAGATTTGTTATAGACAGACAAACATCCTATAATAAAAGGACAAAAAAAATTATATCTTAAAGGCAGTTTATTAGATTGATATATATATATATATGTATATGTATATGCATCAAGGGGTAAACATGCTCTACCTAGGAGTAACAAAACACTCAAAACAAACAACACCTCCGGAAAGGAATAGGTGAATCATGATGTTCTTTGCAAAACTACGAGGATCATTTTTAATTACGTCTTTAAAACCGAGTCTATTATTTAATTAATGCACTTTGGTGATCTGTGATGTTATTTTTTTCAATATGTATTTGTGGTCATGTTTATTTAATATTTTTACTTATAATGTTTTGATAGTGGTTAGCCAAATGTTATGTTTTCAATTGGAATACGTTCGTTTGTATATTCAGTTGTTGGGCTTGATTTGTTTCAAATACTTTATTAATATTTGTTTATTGATTGAGATGATTGGTTTGGAACCATCATAGTTAGTTTATTATTGTACAACGATACATTATATAAAAAAATCCCAACCGAATTTTAAAATTTATAATTTGATATAAGTTTGATTCTGCTGATAAAGAGCAGAAAGTGTATATTAGTAATAATATATAAATATGTATATTTGTGTGTATGTGTATGTACGCATATAAAATCTTATATATTAAAGAACGAGTGGTCTGTGAGTTATATTAAATCTCTCAGCATACATTGATTACAAATCTTTGTCTGTTGAATCATTCCTGGGCCACAGGACGCAAACATCGACATGGTAATAATATCGTCAAGTGAAGAGAGAGAAGGTAACTTTGGTGTTGAAACTGAGTTATTAGCTTAGTTTTGAAGAAAAAGGCCCAAGACAATATTAGACGTTTATAACAAAAACGTTCTATGTACGGATTGAGAACTAGTTTCAAGAATACTACAAAAATCCTCTTAATATTGACTTTTAAGTTTATCGTGATATTTTCTACTATTAATAATATAGTTGATAGCAATTTACAATAACCGTTCAGATGAATATACCACGATGACGTTGCTATTTATATGTAGCATTAAAATACTATTACTGAACTATAATCATGAGATAAATGGGTTCTTGATCGGTTGGCTTCAATTTGAGTTTGGAGGAGTTATCAAACCCCGTTTTTTTTGTAAACAACTGTGGTGAGTTAATTAACTTTGAAGTAAAAGTTTCTTTGTTGAAGCTTCTACGGTCTTAATATTCTATCTCGCAGAGTGGATGACTTACAAACCTTCAAGATGTTCACAGAGTAAACACAGACTGAACGTTCAACTGTTTGATGAAAGATCAAAGTTTTTACTTTAATGAAGAATGAATAATCAGTTATGCAATAAGCAGGGCTGATGCCATGATCACCACTCTCTACATTTGAGTCGGGACCACGAGGTGCGAATCCCGGTCACTCGTACCAGCAATAGTTTTATTTTGGACTTCCCATACAATCCCCACTCGAAGACAAATTCGTAAATTTCATCTTTGTAATTATTTTTACATACAATATACGAGTATTATCATACTTTGATGGATTAAAATGGGATGCAGTCACTTTGGTGGTAAAATGGTGTAAGGCGTCACTGTCGTGTTAGACTGAACTTCTGATGACTAGGAGATCGGGGTTAAAATTCCGGTCGGGTATACTGAGGATGGCTTTTTACCTAAATGATTTCCCCACTCTCTTTCCACGCAAATGCTAGTAGATTACCTCTAAATTGGTTCCTTCCTCATCCCGAACACATTAGAGACATGATCATATATTGCGTGTAGCCTTAACATGTAATAAAACGCAGTGATAAAACAAATATATATGAGACGCGATTAAGGGAAGGTGGGTTTGCTCGAAATTGGAAGGTGAGCATATTCAACTCTTAAATTTTAAAGGAACATCTCCATCTTAAACACTGCACTGAACTCTGATTCACTTATAACACATCTGCTCACACAAAATGCGCAAATACACTTAAAAATCACCAATATTTGGATAAAATATCTTAAATAGGGTTTATCATCGTAATTACAGGGAAACCAGAGCAGAGCCAAATATCGGTCTTATTTCCTAAAGGCAAAGAGGTCTCTTGGCCCTTCGCCCCCTCAAACATATTTTCTCGCTGTTTTCAAACTGTGACGGCTGTCGCGAGACGTGTCACCCTACGGAGCTAACGAGCGTCGTGACGGGATGACGTCACACCATCCGGTTTGGAAAAAGTAATTAAGACGGCCGCTCTTATTAAACGCTGAGCTTTAATAAACATCAGCCGAAAGAAACTGTGGGAACTATTTGTCTTAGTCATAAATGTCTCTCAGACCTCGTACTCTGGAGGGTAGTCCTTAAGAGTATGTGTTACGTAATACAAGAATAGGCATTAATACGCTTAGCGTTCAAAGAAAGTGTTGATGCAATTTTGTTAGAAGTAATATACATTCCCCACCACTTAGGTTTAATTTTTTGTAACACTCTTGTCACAGAATTGATTATTTCTTAAGATGAAATCGAAGGATCGATATTTAAGACGGCCACCTCAACCAGCGAATAAATATCAATCACTATAAAGGCCCCCTTACACGGTAAATATATTGATTCAATACGTAAGGTCACTCTATATATTGACCGTCTGAGAGGGCCTTAAGGCAACACGACTTAAAATACTATGGTTTGTGTTGTTTTCTGGAACTATTTCTCTATTATGATCAATCTAAGCTTATACTAGCTCTCGACCTTCACTTATACCATCCTTTGTCATGTCAATAAGAGAGAGAGAGAGAGAGGAAAGAAAACAATGAAACTTACTATCTCAAGGTTAAGTAGAAATCTCTTTGCTAGTTCTCAAGTATCTTAAAACTTTATTCTGTAAGATTATCAAAATATTACTTTATTTGTTGGAGGGAGGCTAATATAAAGTCCTTTTACATCAAGCATATTCTTAAACTACTACAGATATGCTTGAAAATTAGTTATTAATTTGGTTCGAGACCTTGGAAAGAAATTATTGTGATCAACAAACAATTGAACTCGAGATTTTATAAATGTTGCCCCCCCCCCTCCACTGAAACAAAATAATAAAATTTAAAAAAATATTTTAGCAAGCCGTCCGTCTGTACCTCGGGCTAGAAACGAAACTATTTTACCGATAAGGCCAAAACTTTGTATCTGGTTTTTTTATTAGATCCCACGTGGTTTTTTTTGGAATTAGACATCAAATCCTAAATTGAACGGTAGTTTACTGAAGGGCAAAAGGAGAAAAACTTAAACGATTTTGATTAAATTTAGTATCTAGACACTGTTTAGTATTATGAATAAGATGGATACTTTCATTTTCTCACTAAAATTACTTTGGGGGTACTTTACATTTGAGAAATCTTCCAATTTTTATAATTTCTCCACGACTATTTGAGATACGAAATAACGTATCATTGTAAAGATGTAGAACTATCAGATGTAACAATCTTTAATTTGAAATATATTTTTATATAAATAATAGTTTCTGAGTTATGAGCAAATTCAATATATGGGTACATTTTATTTAGGTTTTGAAAATGAATTTGATTCTTATTCTCTTTGACGTATTATCTCGTTTCACAAATGTTATATGAGTATTTGGTAAATGTTTATCTCAAGCTAAAGACGGCAGAAAGTCTGAGCGAGTAACAAACAGTACTATCTAATTGTTATCACCACGTCCTACTTCCTGTTCGGACTGTACACATTTACACTACCTACTTTAAGTTATAAGGTTTGAGAGATTAGGAAGGTTGAGTTTAAAGGAAGTGTACCAGCAGTTGCATGAAAGAAGGGTGGAAACCCCTTTTGATAAACTCCCCCTCAGTACAAGTGACAGAGGTACAAGTGACAGAGGTCCGAGCCTCAATCTCACTGTCATCGGCAGTCTAGTTCAACACGAGAGTGACACTTTACACCAAGCGGCCACCGAGGAAGGTGGGGTACACTTTATATACTTAGTTCTGCTACTGGTGTATGAGAGTTTGTGTAGTGTATGCTCTTTGTACTTTATCCTTATCTAGTCTTAGAGAGGACGGTATCATTTTAGATTAAATGTACCACAATTGCGGGCAGGGGAAGTGGTAAGACATTCAGGATAATAAATAATCTCAGTACACCCGATATATATATATTCTAACATCTATCTCTAAGTCCTGGCAATCTAGTCTACCAGGAGAGTGACTCATTAGACCACGTGATCACTGCTGTGTGTATTTATATTGAAGGAATCCAACAAATAAGTAGTGTATTCACCACGATTGTGTTATTAGTTCTCATCTTTAATAATATACTCTATTGTGTCCTCTAAACAATCACTCAAACATACCCTCTCAATATCCTTCGTTTTTCTCTTTGTTTGACTTATATTTATTTGTATGACGCTTACGACAGATTTTATGTCAACATGTTTTTCACCTACATGATAATAATATTAGTATTGATAATAATACTAGTAATAATAATAATAATACAGGATATGCCAGTTAAATTATTTTTGTAATTGTATTCATAATTGGGGGGGCAAGCTTACTCTTTATTTAGCCCCCCCAAAGCGCGGAATGAAAGCCATAACTCAGAGGCTACACGCTTTTAGCTATCTTCTCCTATCTAACGCTCCGAGCTAAAGCGCCAGCCTTTCAGTCGCACATAAATTGAAGATGAGTCCCCAGATAAAAGTTTTAAGTGTCGCGGTATTTAACGTTGTATGACGTGTTTATGGTAACAAAGGATACTTACTTATCGTAGTTGACTTTAACTACAAACTCAAAGAGGGCTTTGAGTAATATTATCACAATTTAATTATTTTAAATAATATGTGTGAAATTTTGTGTCGCTTTATAATCATAAAGGACCGACAGTATAACTACTAGCTTTAATTGCCCTTCGGAATGTACAAAATTTTAAATATGAGATGTTAAACAATCTTTTAATATTTTATAAAATATACTTTTGAGTATAAAATTATACTCTATGTCCGCATGGTTATTTAATATTAAATCCTAGTTAATTTCAAATTATTTGTTTATTTGTTTAGAATGGGCTACCATCTTTAAGGCAAACTAAATAAGCCATTCTCTTCAAAATATATAGATGTGCTATTTTTAATAATTATTCAAAAAATTAACACACTATTCAACCTATAAATTCTCAATTAAACAATAAATTATTTTCGTTTGAATTAATATATGTAAGTTTTTTAATACGTAAGTATTTAAAAAAGATAGTTAGCAAAAGTAAATCTTTAATGTTAAAACATTTTAAAGCTAGAAATGTAAGTATTACAAAATGTGATGTTTCTTGACGAGTAAAACCTGGTCTTCTCTTTCCACGAGACTTGGCTCCAGACATTTTCCAGAGAAATTGGAACAAGAGATGCGACCCCTTTACTGTCAAGGAGTCTGCAGGAGGGGAACGGGTGTGGGGGAATTTTTAGAAGTAGACAGGAAAACAAACCAGAAAAAATCAACCGAGGGAGGTAATTTTTTGACAAACGTAATAGACTATTATATTACATCTCCTATAACACTAGATCTGATCCCGAGACTAACACCAACCAGGCAGAAGGTTTTTTTTACCTCTTAGCGAGTCTTTAGGGGAGATTTGGGTTAAAGTTGATCAAATACATCCCTATTTTACTTCGCACTGCACGTTTTACTGACCATTTGGGCTATTCATAACTTACACAAAGCAGTTTAAGGAAGCAGGATAAGCTAGATTTAATTTTGAAAGTGATACTACAATTTTGAAAAAAAAAAATCGCTTACGTAAAGATTAACAATTGAACCAATATTATAAAAATAAACTTGTACCTAAAAGTCCATTTCATCTAACAGATTAGAGCTAGCTGGGTAAAGTAATACAGTTTTAACCAGATGACGCCTCTTGCTTCGATTTCCTATATTTATTTCAAACAAAGATAAAATTTAGACCATATTAAAGATAAATGTTAAAATGCACCGAAGAGACTTTCTCTCTCTCTTATTTTAAAATAGGTACATTGACTAAAACATCGTAATATTTTGGAAACTAAATAATATAAATTGTTGATGAAACACACTACCAAAGAACATAAATGGTATAGTAGAAACTGTTACGGAGCTATATAGAAAAAAAACGAACATTTCTGTTCAACAATGAGCCTAACAATCACTATAGTTATTATTATTTGTCTTAATGGGTGACGAAACCAAATGATAGCTAACACCTGGAATAAAATTAATTACATTTGGTTTTCAAAGAGCTTCATAAAATAATATATATGAATTTGCTTATAGTTTAGAAAATAATGGTTTTATAAAAAATATATTTCAAATAAGAGATTTAATTTTATTTTGTACAAATTTACATCTAAAATATATTTCATATCTCAAATAATTGTGAAAATGCTATCAAAATTGGAAATTTCTGCTTAGGCAAAATACCCTTAAAGTCATTTTCTTGGTAAAACGAGAAACTCTATTTTGTGTGCAACGTTAAAGAGTGTCTAGATATAGGATTTAATAAAAAAAATAGTAATAGCAGAATTCCAGAAAATATATATATTTTTCTTTTCGTCATACGGTAAGTTACCCTTTAGATTTTATATAATTCCAGCATCTCCTGAGGGAAGCATATAATACCTAATGTACTAATGAATCAAATAGCCAAAGCTATTATTTATGCATTTTAGTGATGATTACTCCATCTAGATATCATATCCTGAAAATTGAAACTTGGACACGGGAATCGAACCCGGGACCTATTGCTTAGTACGCCAATGTTCTTACCACTGAGCTATCCAGGAATCGTTCCCTGCTCACGGTCATTCTTCACTCATATTTTAAGGCAGTGTCTATGATGGACATGCGGATATTGTCGGCTACAAATTTGTGATTTATTAAGATCACGAGCTATCAGATAACGCAGCCACATTTGTAGCCGACGATTTCCGCACGTCCATCATAGACTCTGCCTTAAAATATGAGTGGAAAAGTAAAGAAATACCTTGGGCTCGGGACGAATCATGGATAGCTCAGTGGTATAAGCATTTACGTGGTAAGAGCATTGGCGTACTAAGCCAAAGGTCCCGGGTTAGATTCCCGTGTCAAGGTGTCATTTTTCAATGTTCAGAATATGATATCTAATATACTAAGTTTTGTACAGATCTTTAAAATGGTTTCGGCTCTACCGACATACGACAAACGGAAATAGATTTTTTTTCAGGAGGCCATGTAATGTTGACATTTATCCAATATCAAGATCATTTTTTTGACTATCATACTACTTCTCTATCCGAGTGGTGGAGAGAAAGTGAAAATAAATTAAAATTAAAAAATATATTTTAGAATAAAAAAATATAATACTGATCAAAATTTCGCTGCTGTCAAGTAAAATATAGAGAAATTTACTAATTTACAAATTTTCTGGTTCTAACATCAATTTGCTTCTAGCTAAAGGGTTATCGGTAGCAAGATCGGCTGTTAAATCCTTTCCCTGTTAGTTTAGACATATGGCAACATTTTAATATGTGTTTGACTTATATTTAATCTAATCTTTAAAAATACCACTGACCGATGTGGCCAAGGGGTGACATATTTAAAATGATCAAATTATATTAAAAAATATTGGTTCAAGCTAATCAGAAATTTTAAAACAAATTTCAAAAAATATTTTATTGATTGATATATTTTATTAATTAATTTGGGCTGGAATTAGAGTGTTCCTAGCATTTAATTTAATAATAATAATAGTAATAAATAAATGTACATAAACTCGTTAAAGGTACCGTACTAAGCCTTTGTAACAAATTTAAAAAAATATTATTTCCTAATTTTAAGATTGGCTTGAATTTAATTTATATATATATATATATATATATATATATATATATATATATATACATGTATGTGTGTGTGTGTGTGTTTGTGGGTATAGGATAAGTAAGTACGGAAACAGTTATTTTGGATTAATTAGTGAAGTTGTTTTTTTAGTCATATGTACAATTTCTTGCATACCTATTAGGGGAACGGTATTTTACTTACATATGTATATATATATAGATTTGTCTATGTATTTAAGTGTATATATATATTATATATATATATATATATATGGTACCAATGTAAGTATGTAAGTATATATTTACATATGTATGTACATATTTATGTATGTATGTATGTATGTATGTATGTATGTATGTATGTATGTATGTATGTATGTATGTATGTATGTAAATAGTTTCTAAATTAACCAAAATGTAAACAAATAATATTATTGTAATTGTTTAAATAGGTGATTAGGAAAACCTCCCTAATTCGTAAGCAGTTTGTCATTAAGGGTAAATAAAATATGTTGATTGCAACAATGAGTAATGCGATTCAGCGCAATCAAACACACATTTAGGATTAAACATTAAATATGACCAGGTAATGACCATGATATTTCATTCTAGTCTAATTACTACTTAGATATCTGATAAATATACATTCTAGCATTAAGTCGTATTACCCGTTTGCGTTGTGCACTTAGGGGCCTATGTACCAATTATGATAATGGTTTTATGGGTTAGGATGGTTATATTTAGAAGACATGTACCTGCATTTTCGTGGAGAGAAAGTGGACAACCATTTTGGAAAGCATCAGTACACCCCACCGAGATTCGAACTCTATCATCGTCAGTCTAGTTTATGTCTAGAGTATTGCTTAAGGCTATGCAACCACAGAAGAGGGTGAGCAAAATCGAAGAGTAAATTTAGTAAAAGCTACCAAAGTTTTAAAACCCAAACAAAATACCAACATTTCACTTGACGGGTGAAGCAAATCCATCCAATGAAATCAATGGAGCGTACGTAGTGACGTAACACCAGAAATCAGTGAACAGTCGCTATCAAATGATCAAGCACGTGAACGCCATTGACCCAAGAAGAGTTGAAAACTTGAACCATTGCCACTACACACTTATTTTTTTTTTTTAATTCAGGGGAAATAACTCTTACTTACAAAACCCAGAATAATCTAGGCACGAGAATAATAATAATTGTCTTATCATAAGAGAAAACAACGAGTAGTATTTATTCAACCCAATCGCCAGGTAGTACAATATAACCCCATAATGGATTTTAATCTATTTTGAAAAATAATGTTTTTAGGACTAAAAGGTAATTTTTAGGAACTTTTATTTTGATATATTTAGTTCAAAACTTGGAAGAGGTACAATTATCCACGTGTGGAAAAAAAACTTTTATTCTACACACCTGAAATTAATATTCAATCTTATACTTTTAGGATTACCTTATACATTGAGAATTTGCAAACATAACACCCGTCCCCCATACAGATAGTATATGATTGAAAGCTGTTTACTATCCCATTATTCTTTTTATAGTACTAATCAATAAATTATTTTAGGAGCTACGTCCAATTAAACTAAGACTTCTCTAAACAGTGTTGGTCATAACACTCACTCCGAGTCAGGCGTCTTCCTATATATCAAGATGGACGGAACTCCGCCAGCGACAAGTAGGCTGCTCCAACTCAAAGACAAGAACTTCCACTAGTATATTTACGCTAAAGCAAATGGCCCATATATTTTGTATTATTTATACCTTCTCAACTTTAAGCAGTAGTTTAAACTAATTTTAATAGTCACGTATTAATCTTCTAATAATGTTTGTTTATATTCTTCCCATTGTTTTCAATATTTTTGTATTTCTAAGAAACTCAAATTGCTTAGCAGCCAGCAATATTCAACTGCCTTAAGATATAATCTTTCTTGAAGATAATAATTGAAAATAGGAAAACTTTAAATCTGTATGTCATTTGATTGTTCGTACAAGGCAAGGCCTTAAATCTTTTGTATTTTAAATTTCAAAAACTTTGGTAAAAGACCACAAAAACTACATTTAAGTATATCAATAGTGAGTTTTGTACTGGTATATACTCGGAGGTTCTGTGAACGAGAGTATTCGTAGGAACCGTTTAGTGTGCTCGAGATAGCGAGAAGAAGAATCACCAAACATTTGTTATTTCCATGTAACATACCCAGTGAAATTATAATAAGGGAGCCAAGATTATTACGTAGAGAAAGTTATATTTCTTATTATCATTAATATATTAACAAAACATAGTAATATATTGTTAATAAAACTTTAGAAATGTAAAACGGTTTGACAAGTACATATAGGCCTATCCAGTTTATTCTAAAAATACCAAATAAAATCCCGTGCTTCATTAAAACCGCAACCTTTCTTTTATCTGATATGTTAAAAGGTGCAAACTGTGTTACTTTTTATTTTTTGCTAGTATGATTGGTTAGTAATTAAAATTGATTTTGAAATAACAATAATTGGAAGCTTGAGATGTCTTTTTGATATTACATATTTGGTATTTGTAAAATATTTTGCCTAAATTTGATATTTACAACAAAATGTCCATTGTAATTTTTTTTTATAAATCTAAGTTTTTTATTTTATTTAATACAGGAGTTTTATGAATTACGAATTTTATTTAGTATTGTATGTAGTGATATATAATTGTTTCGAGTGTACGTATTGAACATTTGTTGAAACCATGGATCTAACTGGACTTTCAGCATCGTTACTATGATTGCAACTTTAACAAAACTTTGTGGACTGTATTATTTTCTATTAACAGGGTGTGACCAGCAAACAAAACACCACAAAACACTGCAATAGAATATAACGATCTCGCCAACCATCTTACTTATCGGTCTCATTTAGTCACAGTGTCTTTCACAGGCCAGGCCGTCTCAGCTCTCCACAACTGGCAGCCTACTCTTGGTTGTGGCGTTCACCACCAGGGGCACTCCTTTAGCAGACACCTTTGGAGCGTACGAACATTACTGCCCGCCTTGAAACGCGTTGGCGCTTTAAACACATTCCCACGCACGTCGGTTATCTTAACCGCGGTGTATGTTAAAGTCATTGTGTTATTTCCAACCAGAACGAAAGGACCAAATCTTCAGTCTAACTTATATACTAAGTAACTCATATCAAATGAAACTTTCGTGGGACCAAATTACTAATCTTCGAGGAAAAAATGTCCTACCCTAAGCTAAAGAAAATACACTATTGAAAAGTAATTAGGAAATAAAAACTAAGCTACAACCTCTAGAACGCTATCAAAAATCCTTAATAGTCTAATAGTATACAATATATACAGTTTGCCGAATAGGTGTACGCTGGTGCTAAATTGAACATACAGGAAAAATGTGGATCTAGGGAAAGCCCCGGAAAAAACAATCTTCACTCCAGCTGGGGCTGTAGGGGAGACTACGCCAAGAAGGAAGCCCACGAAGAGGACCCTACCTACCCACACACCTTCCGGCAACACCGTATGCAACCTTTATTTCTTTAAGGGCATTGGGCACAGTTTTACCACTGGCCGTTTTACAGTGCCAGTTTTGGTAGCCACGGTAGCCACTCGAACCACGCAATCTCGTCCAGGGTGTACTGCTGAGACTCGACCAGTCCTCCATTGTAAGGCAGGAGCGTTGTCGTCTTTTATGATGACGAGTTCGCCGAATGCTAGATTAGCCATTTGATTAGCCCATTTTGGGCGCTGTTGAAGGCCACCAAAATATTCATTTCGCCATCTGCGCCAGAATGTTTGCATGGTCTGCTACACTCATTTCCACCGGTAACGTAAGTTTAGAATTTTGTCAGGCAACTGAGGCTCTTGAATAGCAAACGGGGTTTCCATAATCGGTAAGTGTCCTGGTGTTAAAGATTCTAAGTCATCAGAGTGAGCGGTCTTGAATTGAGGGTGGCCTCAATCTGTGCCAACACCGTTGTGAATTCCTCAAAGGTTAGGATTTTTTCTCCGCTAGAAGCTGACAAGAGCTTCCTTGTTGATCTTATAGCATCCTCCCAATACCCTCCCATGTGAGGGCTGGCCGGTGGAATCAAGTGCCACGATATGCCCCGTTGAGACATCTCTCGTCCTACTGCAGCGTTGTGGTCTGCATGGGCGGATAGTTCCTTCCATTCTCCAAGCACTCTTTTAGTGCCAAAAAAATTGGTTCCCTGGTCACTAAACATCTCATGCACTGATCCACGGCGAGCATGAAACCGGCGAAAAGCAGCTAAGAATGCGTCCGTAGTCAATTCTAACTCCAATTCCAAGTGAACTGCATGAGTGTGTAACAATACAAGCCTTGTATTGTACAATGACTCCCCACCTAACCTAACATCACCAAGTAAATTGCCAAGAGACGTACTACCCACCCCCAGAAATTACCTTCAAATTAAATCTATAATAGTATTATTCACTATTATAGCCCTATCCAGCGCCAACCAGTATTCAAAGCAAACATTCAAAATCCATTATAAACAGTGAAATTAAGTAACTGTTCAAACGTACCTTCGTCCAGATTCCTTGGCTACGCCGCTTGCGAGTCAAACGCACTACTAAACAAGAGTTGGGCAACAACATCTCGAAGGACGGATCGACGGTCTACTCCACCCGATCATTGAAAACAAACTAGCCGATGTTTACTAGACCTCCCTCTGCCAAACTAACTGAACCTGGTTTGCCGTCTGGCGGAGGGATATGAAGATGTCACGCCGAACTTCCATGCCTTCACATTGGTAGAGAAATCAGAATACGGCCGGGCTACTACGAAGCGTCCAATCAGCGGCTGGGAAAACCTACCAAGTGTGTCAGAATGACGTAATAAACTATTTGGGTGTAACTGAGTTGAAAGTGTAAACCCCTCCCCCTTGTATCCGTGTTCTAGGCTCATTATATAATAGGTTGGTAAATTGTATACATAGTACTCATTCTCGATTAGCCATAGCTACGCATCAGTCAGTGGTAGGGAGCAGGATGCAGGCTTGTTATAAAAATGCAACGTAAATATTGTACTCATTCTCTTTTAGCCATAGCTATGCTTCAGTCAGGTGTAGGGAGCAGTGTGCAGGCTTGTTGTAAAAATGCTACGTAAAAATAGTACTCATTCTCTATTAGCCATAACTACGCATCAGTCATGTGTAGGGGGCTGGATGCGTGCTTCATTGTTAAAATGTAATGGTAAGGTAAAGTCCACTATCACTGCGCATCGGTGAGATGTAGGAAGCAGGATAGATTGTTTTTTATTTGTATATATGTAAAGTAAATGTAACTTCTCTCTAACTTTCGGAGCTCGTAAGATTGTTAGATGTAAATATGTAGGATCATTTTGTTTTGTTTTGCCGTAGCTGTTAGAAAGTAACGCTAAATGTAACAACTACATAATATTTGACGAATGCTAAACTGCGTGAGGCTTAGTAAATTTTTTGTGCTTTCTTTGAAATCCTTGTTGGGATCAAGTTAATTTAACTGTAAAATATATATTAGTAAAATTTTGAATTCACGAGATGTTGTTGAGTTAGGTATGCCATGTAAACTTAGGTATAACTTGTTGTGATATTGTTTGAAAGACCTTAAGTCCTATTTTGTGGTTGAGAGCAACCAGTAACAACGTCATGTTTTGAGGACCTTAAGTCCGACGCATATATATGTATATCAATGTTTTCTTTCTGGATAGTAACTACAGGATATTTTAATAATAAGGTCGTCTTTTCCGTGTTTTGATGATAATATTGGCAATAAAAGAACATCTTGTTTTAAACCTTTTCTATTTACTGTATTTCCCTTGTATTGTTTCATCCTCACTATCCTATAGTTTGGGGCCTTGTCTATAGGATTGGCTGAGGGTGTAATAAGTGGACATGCACACAAACAGGCAGATGTATGCCTTTGTTGTCTTAGCCTTTCTAATGCGGCCCAACGTAATCGTATATGGACCACCGTAATCAGCCCCAGCCATGTAGAATGCTTTCACCTCCTCCAATCTTGCTATGGGGAGCTCTCCCATCAATGGAGGTGTGGATAATGGACGTGCCTTAAAGCACGGGATACATTGGGCCCCCCGTCTACGAGCTGCACCTCTGCCCGCCATGATCTAAAATTGGTTCCTGAGCATGCAATGGAGGTTCTGTGGGCCTGGATGTTGGTTTTTCTGGTGGGACTCATCAATAATTAAATTGGTAAGGTGGTGATTGCGAGGCATCAAGAGGGGGTGCCTTTGCGCAAAGGGTAACTTGGCGTGAAACAACCGTCCACCTACCCGTAGGAAACCTTCGCCATCCATAAAGGGATTCAACCTGCCAATTTCCTTACGGCAAGACTTCTTTGCCTCCAATCGAGCTACTTCCTCGGATAACTCTTGACGCTGTACCAGTTTCACCAGCCGAAGCATGACGGCTGATAATTCTTCTGCAGTAAGGTCACCTGTATTTGAAACCTTAGATCTAATTCTATCTTGCCATCGTAAAATAAGGGCGGTAGCTCTCTTTAATGTTGACAGTCTGGAAAAGCGATTCATCCATTGAGTAGGACTCTCATTGGGGTCTACTGTAACGTTCAGTGTCATTGCCTTTGCTTCTTCCGTCACTGAACCTGTTTGTTGCAAGATGGGCCAGCATTCCTCAGTTTTACTCAACCATGTTGGTCCACTCCACCATAAGGAATGGTCCAGAAGATCACTAGGGAATAAACCCCTGCTGGCGCAGTCCGCCGAGTTAGTTGCTGTTGGGACGTGCCGAAATTGATCTGGGGATAGCCACTCTTGTATCTGACTCACCCTGTTGGCAACAAACGTACTCCAACGATGAGGTTACGATTTTACCCAATTCAACGCTACACTAGAATCAGTCCATAAAGTGACAGAATTATATTCCATTCACAGTAGGAATTACTGTCTTAAAGGTATTTTTTCCTACCAATATCCTACTATATAGTAGGTAGGGAAAAAGGCTTTTGAGAAGTCAATTCCTACCTTGAATGGAATATAATGGCAACCTCATCAGAAAGGGCTTGATTGACATATTTGAGGAGCTTTGAAACCAGTACTGCAGCACAAAGCTCAAATCGGGGTAATGTTATCCTTTTCAATGGGGCTACTTATCTCGTGCAAACAGGAACCAAACCATAACATTCCCGTCCTCACCTTCAACCCTCAAATATACAACCCCAGCATATCCGCATTCGGAACTGCCTGAGAAGCCGTGGAGCTGCAACCTTGCCTTTTCTTCAATTCACAGCCAGATTGGGATCATAAGTTCTGCTAACAGAGGTAGCTCCTCCCGAAATCTGCACCACTTTTCCTGTAATTCAACCGGTGCTGGAGAATCCCACTCCATTACAGATTGCCACAGATGCTGTATCAGGTATTTACCAACAAATATTACAGCGGCCAGATATCCCAAGGGGTCGTACAACCGTGCAAACATAGAGAGAATTACACGTTTAGTCACTTGTATGGCCGTCAGCTGTACTTGGTACAAAAACTGGTCGTGAACTGGATTTTAGTGGAGCTCTCCAGCTCACTCATGAAAGAGAATATCTCACTTGATATAGAAATGTGCTCTGGGGGTAGTTCCGCCAGCAGTTCTTGCCAGTTACTAATCCATTTTCTTAACTGGAAGCCGGCCTTACCAAGTATTATGATCAGTTCTTGCCGCAAGTGCTTCAAGGGACTTGGCCGATGTCACCAGATCATCCATGTAGGTTGCTGTCTGCAATGCAGCAGAAGCAGCCGTAAATTCCACTCCTTCATCCTCCACAAGCTGATGGAGGGTACGCAACGCCAAAAAGGGAGCAGCTGAAACCCCATATGTAACAGTGGCCAGGTAGAATTCCCTTAAGGTGTCCTCTGGATTCTCTCTCCAAAATATTCTTTGGTATCGGTGATGTTCCTTGCTGACAAGTATATTGAGGTACATTTGTCTGATATCGGTAATAATCACCACTTCATGTACACGAAATCTTAGCAATATATCTACAATTTCCTTCTGCAATGAGGGACCGCTGTGCAAAACTTGATTTAAGGCAACACCTGTTGTTGATTTCATCGAGGCGTCAAAAACAACTAGAAATTTTGTTATCTCCCCCTCCTCATACTGCTGAAGTATGCAGTGGTGAGGAATGTAGTAGTGTTCTTCCTCTGGTGGAGTCAAGGCTGGTAACATCTGATCCTGTTGCAGGTAATCCCTCAAAAAAGCTACATATTGCTGTTTTAAGGCTGGTGCTTTCTCTAGGCGCCTATCAAGCAACAAAATTCGTCTTAGATCTGCTTGTCGGGTGTCTCCCAGGAACTTCCGATCACTTAGGAATGGCGGTTCAACTTCATATTGCCCCGATTGACATCTCTTAGCCGTAGAGTGATAATGCTCCTCGCATTCCCTATCAGCGGGAGACATTTGAGTCACCTGTGGCGGTTCTTCTACCAACCGAAACTGGCGAAGCAGATAATCAAGTTTAAGTTCCGTCACAGTACAAAAAACATTTGATTCACTTGCCACTCCCCATGATTTCCCTAGTAGGCAGTAGCCCCAGATGGTTTCAATGGCGGATGGCGTTTTGGGAGGCCCATGTACCTTCCGTCCCGTTACAACCAGAGTAGCCAGCTCCTAGTAGTATATTATTACTAGGGTTTGATTTCACTCGTTGAGCCACCTCATCGGCTCTGATAATCTTAGCCATTAAAGCTTCACATTGGAAGGTATAATCCTCAAAGATGCCCATATTTGCATTAACTTCCTTAGATTATTTAGATAAACTGACAAGAATACGCTAACTAGTAGGCGTGGTAATAAGAGAGGAACTTACGGCTGTTCTAATTTGCCAACAACACTTAAATATAAAAGTAGTTAATGGCCCACTAAGCGTAGGTAGTTCCCAACACCCCACTATGGAAGAGTGTAAGCTTTTAAGACTAAATTCCCGCTACAAAGATGTTTCCCAAACACATATGCTGTTACAAAATCAATAAATTTAATCAATGCATTATTCACACTTAATGCAACTAGCAAAACCAAACATTATTACTAAACCAAAACCTAGTTAAAGGGACACAGTTAATAAACAATTAACATAAGATAAATTATACCAGCAACAAAATATGTTTAACGAATCTAAACAAACGAGATATCCAAGTAAAATAACGTTAATTACTATGTTCTTAAAACTTATTAGTAGCTAGTAAACACCATTAATTAGATTCAAAACAACAAAAGTGTAACCTAAAGTTCCACAACAACCAGATGAGCTCCCAATGTTAAACAAAATTAAATTTTATTACTTTAACTTCTGATAGATGTAACCTTAAGTAAGCGAGGAACGAACAAAATAATAAATACTCAACTTGATGCTAGTGGTGCTAGAATATAGCCAACCCTGAACGAGCTAGAAACTTTTGAGTATTATGAATTCACATTAATCATTGGCCCATCTGAATTTATAAAAAACAATCTCTTATTGCCGACTATTAACTAAACTAACAACATAGTTAACAGGCTAAAGAAAAAAATTGAAACAATTCACCACCTTTATGCCACAATGACTACGATAACATACAGTGAAGACTTCTACTCGCGTTACGAGACGTAATAATCTGGTTACGGCGGACCAAAAATGTTGAAACCACGAACTTAACAGGCCTCTCAGTATCGTTAACGTGATTTCCTCTTCAACAAAACTCTGTGGACTGTATTTTGTCTTTGACAGGGTGTAAACTAGCACCAAAACACCACGAAACTCGGCAACAAAACTACAACAATCTCTCCAACCATCTTACTTGTCGGTCTCATTTAGTCACAGTGCCTTTCTCAACTCTCCGCAACTGGTAGCCTACTCTTGGTTGTGGCGTTCACCACCAGGGGCATTCCTTCTGCAGACACTTTTAGAGCGTATGAACAACATTTTTATATCCATACCTATTTTAGGGGGGTTTGAGTGCTACATCTTAGTTTGATATTAGTTCAGGAATATTTATGTATTAGTTAGTGTGTGTTTTCTCAATATAGTTGACTGTTAAAAGGAATGATTGAGGTTTACAGAATTTCCACACATCTAGAAAATCAGGAAAACGTATGGAATTGCATAAAATTAATAAAATTACCGGGACATTTAACCGCAAGCTTTAAATACTAGTTATTTAAAATATAAGAAATGTGAACTAATGATTCAAGAACATTGATTCAAACATATATTTGGTTTCCTCTTCCTTTCTATGGCCTCTTCTTCCCAAAAATAGTAAAGTGAATTACTGCTAACATCAAAGAAAGCAGGAATCTTGTAATGGGTAATTAAATGGTATATGTATAACTTATTTGGTTATTAGAATGTAAAGGGGTAAATTAGCAAACATTAATTATAACTTTCAGGTGTTTGTGTTGGTAGGCTACTATCTCTTATCATAAATATTATACATACCATTAAAGACTAGAATGTTTAATTAGAGAGTAATCTTGAACAAAATTGTAAATTGCATTCTTAAGAACCGTTGTGTTCTTGACAGAATGTTGGTAGTAGCACTTTAGTAGCGCTCTCTTATTAAAACAGTTGTTAACATAATGGTATAAAACTGTAAGTACTAGTACTAATGAGGTGAACGATCTTTTTTGTGTGTGTGTGTGCGTGTGTGTGTGTGTGTGTGTGTATGTGTGTGCGTGCCACTTTCCCTAGTAACTTTGGAACTAATTAATTAAACTCGACCGAAACTTTGAACACAAATTAGCACCCACCAGTGTAAGGTTTTTGGCTTGATTAATGGCCTATATTTATTTATTCCAGAATTCCTTACTATTAGTGTCTGAGGTCACTGACAGTGATTTGTAGATTTTTAGTTATTGCTATAAAAATAACTGATATAGAATAAAATATATTTATCAAATTAGGCAAGATATTTTTTAATCTGGTGAACATCATAAAACAAACATTCTCTTTAAAATGATCCAAAATATTATTTGTGTATTGAAAATATGAAATACAAAATCCATACAAAACTAATAAACTCAGTAACACTTCCTAGTGATTCCAATAACTCAATTAGTTAGTAATTTTATAAGAAAGCAGCACAAGCGTGTTAAGCAAGTAAGATTAAAAGTAAGAAATTGCAGGATAAAAGGGTTAGAGCGCAATATATAAAATTAACTTAACGAGAACAAAGGAATATCAAAATAAATGATAACTATAAAGAAAGGGCTTGGGACAGAATAAAAGAGCCCCTAATTGAATGCGCGATGAGTGTGAATCTGCAGTGGTGGGAAACTCAGAAAGAATTGAATGATGGAATGAACCGGTCAGAGAGGCTGTGAGAAAAAAGAAAGAATCATACAAACCAAAGTTTGCTGTGAAGATTGAAACAAAGCTAATAGGTTGTGGGACATATACAAAGAGAAAAATATGTATTCGAATAAAGTAGTAAAGGAGATCTGGGAGAAAATGAGATCAAAAGAAGGAGGAAGAATGCAGAACGTTTTATAAGGAAATAAGAAATTGTTCTGGAAGTGGTTAAGGAGAAGGAAACCAGGAGTACAAGAAATGATCTACGGCATTCAGGATGAACGTTGTGAGATTATCTTGGATGAAAAGCGTATAAGAGAGCGATGGGGGGAGTATTTTGAGCAATTGTACAGCTAAAACATAGATAAAGTGGCAAAAAATAGTGAAGATATTATGATGACTAAAATAATTATTAAACTAAGGTGCCAAAGGCAATGAAAGCGTTAAAGAATAACAAATCTGCGGGCGTCGATGGTATCACAAGATAAATGCTTTAGTGTGAGGGTGTGGTACTACTTGACAGATTGTGTGACTTTTTCGATATGTGGGCTGCTATTTGTAGTGCTCGTAATGACCGGAAGAATGATGTCATTGTTCTCTTGTACAAAATCTAAGGCAGTATAAGTGAATGTAAGCTTTATAAGCAATTAGTTTGTTAAATATTCCAGGCAATGTTTTGGGAGAGTTCTAATTGAGATGATGCGTGAAAAAATTGTGAACAGTATTTGGGGTGTGCAATCTTGTTTCATGCCAGGTAGAGGTAGTATGAACCAGATATTTTCATTGCAACATGTGATTGAGAAACTTATGACAGAAAGATAGAATGTTTATGGTCCATTGATCCGGAGCAAGCGTATCACCAGGTGAATAGGAATATATAATGGAATGTTCCAAGAGATTACATTTAGTAAATGTAATTATGGCGATGTATGATGGAAGTAAAACGTGTGCTAGGGTATATGGGTCATTAAGCGAATGGTTTGATGATGAACAGGGGGTTAGAAAAGGTTGTGTCATATCTTTATGGTTGTTTAATGTATTCATGCACAAGTCTAGGAGGGATGCTTGTAAAGACGTAGTTGGTGTACAAAAATACATCGTGAATCTGAAAGTGCTGTTATATGCAGACGATTCCGTATTAATGGCTAAGAACTAAAGTGACTGGCAGATCGTTAAATGTGGCAACAGGCAGAGTTGAGATTCATATAAATGTAATAAAATTTAAGATGACAGTTTTTGATAAGGATGGATCGGGGTATTTTTTTCACGTTAGATTAAATTGAAAATTTTGGAAAAAATTACTTATTTTGTGTATTTGTGCAGAATGTTCTGTAAAAATGGAAAGATAGATGGTGAGATAAACAGGCAGATGAATGCATTTCCGAGAGGAGTTGGATGTGTGTTGACTATTGCAGAGAATGAGGTAGTATCGAAAGAGGCAAATAACTTAGTTTATATGAGTGTGTTGATATCAACATTGTTTCATGGATGTGAAGCGTGTTTGTTTCCCCCCAAGAGAAACACAAGAGCACTGTGAATGCTGTCAGAATGAAATATCGTATGTGTAAAAGCTCGTATGAACAGTCAGTAATGAACTGTTAGTGAAGGAGTGTGGTTTAAAAGGGAATCCATTAGATAGATCTAAAAGAAAAATCTTACGTTGGTTTGAGCATGTTGGTAGGTTGAGGAGGGGAGGTGGGGGATCGAGTGATGAAGAAAATATATTAAGGTTGAGTTTGTGGATAAAAAGAGAGGGGTAGGCCATGTAAGATGTGGCTAAATTTTGTATAGAATGTTTAAAAAAGAAAAACATTAAGAGTTTAAGAATAAAAAGTTTGTACGACTTCGTGTATGGATGTTGTTGAAGTGAAGGAATTATCCAAGAAAAGGGATGTGTGGGTAAGGTTTGTCAGGATGGATTAAGTACAGAGTTTTTTTTAGCTATATGCACAGATTATTAAATACCCCGTAACGGAACGGCGTGATTAGTTATGTATATGTATGTATGTACTAGTAATTAGGCCTATTGGGAAAAACTTTTATAAGCAAAGCCCAGTATTTGATTACCTAAAAATGATGAATAAATGATCAAAAAAAAACCTTTAAAAAAATTAAAAATGACTTCAATTTGGCAAATATAGCAATTAATCTAAAACTTGTAATAAATGTGCATAGCCAAAAACTCGCACTTTACCAAGGAACATTAAAACATACCCATTCAATGAAAAGCCTTAAACATCTGAACTCTCGTATTCTGCTCAACATGTTGGTTTTACAAATATCTACCTTAGAAGTAATAGCTACCTCGTCACAACGCAATCCTCTCTAGCGTAATTGCAGTGTGTCACCTGTAATGTGTATTTTACAACGATATAAGCAATAAGGGTACAAAGTTCATTTTCAAAATAGTTTTATTATCATTCCGACAACTGTGTGCTGAAATCTATCTGTTTGAAAATTGGTGCATTTATAAAATTTCTATAATATTTAACAATATACTTATTCAACCGGAATGCCTAAAACTTATCTAAAAGTGTATAATAATAAGTCAAAAATACCTAAAAAAATACCCAAAAAGGATGCAAACAAATATAATATGATCTATAAATAGAAAATAACAAACAAATGACCTAAAGCATCAAACAAACATTCCTACAACCAGGGTATCATATACAGGATTGATATAAACATGAACATTGTCTGTGATATATATGTATATATATACTTATATATATGACATGTCATAATAATCCAGACCCTGCATATAGATTTAGTAAAATCTATCAAAACTCAAATTTCTAAACAAGTTTTTTCCTGAACTTAATCTTCTCTTTAGCTGAATTCTAGTCAGAGGAGGCAGATTACTCCAGTGATAGTCTCACCTGTGATATAACCAGACTGCCTGCAGCGTGGACCCCATGGTGAGGTGACTGACAGCCCTCCCTCTCCTCCCAGGCAGTGCCACCCCTAGGTGGAGAGCTACCCTCTGGAGGACCCAGGTCTGGGGCTGACAGTTGAAACAATTATCGGGCAGCTCAGCATTATAGCAGCGACCTTCGTCGTCCACGCGCCTTCATTTCTTCTGTATGGGCGAAACTAACACACCCGCATTATCATTGTAGGTTATTGTATGTTACCCCTACTGTATTTGTGTAGAGTGACCTTTTTTTATAATAATAATTATTAAAATTATTGTATAACCTCATATTACTATCTGTTCAATTTGTAATCATATGGTGATGAATACTCTAATGGGGTAGGGATGCAGAATAAAAATTTATAGAGTTAATCAAACCGCATCTACACAAAGAGTGGGAAGATATTTAGGAAAAAGCACCCTCAGTAGACGCGACACTGACCTCCCCGTCTTCAATAGTTTTTTCTAATACGAGAGTGACGCCTTAAACCAATCGACCAATGAAGTGGGTATTTATTATTATTATTATTATCATCTCACTAATATTATCAATACAAAATGGTATTTTGTTTAATGGCCCCACATTATAACTATGTATAAAGTGGTATTTTGTTGGTTACTCCCATATTTTCAACGTTGATTAGTTTTTGATATTATAAATAGTTTATCAAAATATATATGCTCGGTTTACATTTTCAATTAAAAATATTTTATTTGAAGTAGCTTAAAAGTTCATACCCTCTGGAGGACCCAGGTCTGGGGCTGACAGTTGAAACAATTATCGGGCAGCTCAGCATTGTAGCAGCGACCTTCGTCGTCCGCGCGCCTTCATTTCTTCTGTATGGGCGAAACTAACACACCCGCATTATTATTGTAGGGCATTGTATGTTACCCCTACTATTCTTGTGTAGAGTGACCTTTTTTATAATAATCATTATTAAAATTATTGTATAACCTCGTATTACTATCTGTTCAATTTATAGTCATATGGTGATAAATACTCTAATGGGGTAGGGATGGAGAATTAAGATTTATAGAGGTAATCAAAACGCATTTACACCAAGTAGAGTGGGAAGATATTTAGGAAAAGCACCCTCAGTAGGCGCGACACTGACCTCCCCGTCTTCAATAGTTTATTCTAATACGAGAGTGACGCCTTAAACCAATCGACCACTGAAGTGGGTATTTTTTTCATTATCACCTCACTATTATTATCAATACAAGATGGTATTTTTTTTAAAGGCCCCACATTATAACTATTTATAAAGGGGTATTTTGTTGGTTACTCACATATTTTCAACGTTGATTAGTTTTGATACTATAAATAGTTTATCAAAATATATATGCTCGGTTTACATTTTCAATTAAAAATATTTTATTTGAAGTAGCTTAAAAGTTCATAAATTTGTGTTATTTATAGTTCCCTTTAAACAGTGATGAATTAACCCCCCAGTACTTTTGTCTATTCTATGGTTAAGTTAAGTTAAAAATCATAATATTTATAATAATTTGGTTAAAATATTAGAGTTGCTTTAAATTTTCCTAATTAGATTATACATGAAATGATTGTTAAATCATTTGAAAAAAGTTTGCCATGTTATTAAAGTTTACAAAAATAACATCCTAAATTTCACTTTATTCGATGTTTTAATTTAATATAAATCACATGTAAATTGAACTTTCAGCATCATTAACCGCTTGGTAACAATACAATATACATATAATGTATTTATCATCATAACCTTTCGTACAAATACGAGAGAACTGGGAACATATTATGTTACTTTAAATATAAGCTAAAATATGAATTATGTTAGTTAGAACTTTCAAATTGGCCATATATTTTGAATCCTTAGTATTAAAATTTTAAGTTAAATGACTTATTTTATGATTACTTTTTTTTACTACTTTATAACAAAAATGGATATATAATTCACACCAATTATATATTTTAAAATTTAGTTACACTATTGTAAACTATTTATTAACTATAGTAATATTATAGTTTACAAGCTTAAATTACTTAATTACTGTTAAAAATATTGAAGTTAAAGCTAGACACAAAATATTCCTTCAACAATTTTATAATAGTTCATAGCATAACATTTGATCGTGTATCATACTGAATACTGATTTACTACTTTAGAAATGCAATAAGTTATTAAAGATTTTTGAGTTAAATCTATAGTTCTATTTTACAGGAATTATATTACAAAAGCAACCGGCTGGGCTATGGAGTCAGACATATCTTTAAATTAATCTACGACTAAAGAAGATCTTTTTCACAGACTTGAAATTTTTATGCTTAGATATGTTTAATAAATTAATTAATATATAGGCGTTTGTTTTACTTCCATTTCGTGATCCGCTAACGAGATAAAGGGGGTGAAGGTAAAATTTAGAAGAAGTATACTCCCATTTGCGTAGGACAGAGAGTGGAAAACGACCTAGGAAAAATATTTCGGTACATCTTTTAGGGAATCAGGATTAGAACCCTTTTCTGTAACTGGAATTCTAGATAAGATAAAAATTACGCCTTTGTCTATGTATTGGCTGAAACAAGTTTAATATTTTATTAATACCTATAACTTTGTCGAAATTATTTGTAAGTGTTACAGACCTGAGCTAGATTGGGATGTTTATTTTGATTTGCACAACTTCGTTGGACCAACGTGTCTGAAATCACTGGCTATGCGAACTTGATGTACTGAATTAGAAAACATTGAAACGGAATGCTGACTACTCACAACAAACTTGTTCTACTGGTGAAGTAACGAGGCCAGATCGGGCTATAATATTATTTGTTTTATTGCTATCGAGGCTGACACCTTACCATCTATTTCAAAGGCCCATCCCTGAAACATAGCAGATTATAACTTTGAGTCATCAGTGGTATGTGTTCTAGAGGGCAGCCACCGTCCCCAGGGTACCAAGTTCAAGTCTGTAGGGGGTCGTGAGCCATGTCAGCCGTTCCAACAGTTTAAGTATTCCCGACTTAGCCAGTTCTTCCCCAAGCACAAACCTCCAAGTTCTTATATTTCTTTTATAACACCTCACATTGTTGTAGTATCTCTTAGTTTTGCTATTAAACCTAAATACGAAACCTCCAGTCTAATTTCAAACCCAACCAACTAGCTTGCCGAACCTACCCTTCCCCGCAAGCTATCCTGACAGATCTGGTCCACAGAAGGGAGTAAGGGTTCGGCTAGACTGACAAGCGTGCGAGCGAGTGCGTTATTATTATTATTAGCACCGCGTCTTACTACCCGTTCGGTTTGTACGCACTTACGCTAATGTGTAATGGTAGGATGATTGTGAGATGAAATGGAGGACCTAAAGTATAAAGTGGGATCCGAACCATGGTGGAGGCCTGGCATTCCCCACATTCACCAGCTGTGATTAATACACGTCTTGTCAGATTAGTAGATAGCTCTCCATAGTTGTTGACAAGGAGGCAAATGTTCGAATATTAGCCCAGTAAACTGAGGGTGGTTTTTGGTAAGTGATTTATTGTTGTGGTTTTCTTATCCTCTCTCCACGCTAATGATGAATCGTATTCGTAAAGGCCTACTTTGATTATAATATTGAAGTATTTTAACATATCAAGTCAACATATATATATATATATATATATATGTATGGTTTATGATCATACCAATAAAATTAGGCCGTTAGTAGCAAGTGTGTAAAGCCTATCGATAGTAATAAAACTGTCAAAATGAGAAGTTTGTCTAGCACTCAATGAACCAACATACAGTAATATTGCCTAGCGCCTGTAAACTAGATTGTACCGCGTCGAGCGCAGCCCTTGAAAAATAAAAGCAGTTCTATCTTTCAAGCGCGCGTGATCACTCGCTCGCTCGATCGCCCAGTCTGGCCATCATCCTCTAAGGCAACACACGAAACATGACTGAGTTATACTGACAAAGTGGCCGCCAAATGTTGGCCAAGATAGTGCCAATATTCGCGGATAAAGGATGTGATGTGTTCAGTACAATGAACCCTACAGTTCTTTATCTCCACTTTATAGAACAGATTTGTTATTGAGTACTCAAGTAGCTCCTCAATTGTTCTCACGGGGCTGAGTTGACCCCGTTCAAGACACACTGCTTCACATAAAACTCTAAAAGTGTTTGGGATTGAACCAGGGCCCTATGTATCTGTGGCCAGGCAGGAATGCTGACCACTAGACCACAGAAAATGTTGGTAAAGCCCGCTTGTGGGCAGAGCCATGGAGGTTTTATATCCACCCTGTTCACAAGTTGACAAGTTAAAAACTTCACGGTTAACGTTTGTTTTGAAAGTTTGTGGGGCAGGACATTTAAGTCCCATTGGTTCATTTTATCAACTCCTTTTCATTATTTCATTGTTGTCAGATTAAAAACTTTATCAATAGCGAGTAGTATGTACTAAACAGTACGATTGATACATTTACAAAGTTATATCTTATTGAGATCAGTTTTCAACTATAAAGATCGTGCTTTGCAAGTTTTATCATTGGATTATAATTTATTATTTATAAATAGTATGTATGGCCACACTGAGACTGTAACAACATTAGAACAGCGATTAGACTTAGGGCTAGTTGCATAGTAAGACCTAGTACGCCTCAATTGCGGCGCTATACTAAATACAAGACGACACCTACCTGGATCAGAATGGAATGGGCCAGTTCCATGCATGTACTAAGTTTGGCCAGGGAAGTTGCCCTTTGGCTCACGTGAGATCCACCACGTCAGTCATACCTCAGCACATTTATCCTCACTTTCCTCAGCATAGATCGTCTAATTGTTTCCACTCCACCTTATAAATGATTCTGACCCGATAAATGAGCGTTAAATTACTACATTAACCAAAAGACAGATAACAATGAAGAGTAACAAATGACATAAACTCGTAAATTAAACTAATCTTAGATTGTTGGTTTTTGTATGTAATACTAAAAAGGGCATATGGAATGGAACACGTCTAGCAGTGACAAAATTAGATGAATATATAATCTATGCAACAATCTTAACTAGAATGTGTGTTTCATACCAACACTCAATTTGGTCCCAGTAGACTTGAACATCCCTGTTATTTGAGGCGAAGGCACCACTAGACCACAGAAAATGTTGGTAAAGCCCGCTTGTTGGCTGAGCCATGGAGGTTTTTATCCACCCTGTTCTCAAGTTGACAAGTTAAAAACTTCACGGTTAACGTTTGTTTTGAAAGTTTGTGGGGCAGGGCATTTAAATCCCATTGTTTCATTTTATCAACTCCTTTTCATTATTTCATTGTTGTCAGATTGAAAACTTTATCAATAGCGAGTATTCTGTACTAAACAGTACACCATCTCACAGTACGATTGAAACATTTCCAAAGTTTTATCTTATTGAGATCAGTTTTCAACTATAAAGATCGTACTTTGCAAGTTTTATCATTAGGTTATAATTTATTATTTATAAATAGTAGGTATGGCCACACTGAGACTGTAACAACATTAGAACAGCGATGAGACTTAGGGCTAGTAGCATAGTAAGATCTAGTACGCCTCAATTGCGGCGCTGTACTATATACAAGACAACACCTACCTGGATCAGAATGGAATAGGCCAGTTCCATGCGTCGTACTAAGTTTGACCACGGAAGTTGCCCTTAGGCTCACGTGAGATCCACCGCGTCAGTCTTACCTCAGCATATCTATCCTCACTTTCCTCAGCATCAGTCGTCTAATTGTTTCCACTTCACCTTATAAATGATTCTGACCCGAATAAATGAGCGTTAAATTACTACATTAATCAAAAGACAGATAACACTGAAGAGTAACAAATGACATAAACTCGTAAATTAAACTAATCTTAGATTGTTGGTTTTTGTATGTAATACTAAACAGGGTCTATGGAATGGAACACGTCTAGATGAAAGTATAATCAACGCAACAATCTTAACCGGAATGTGTGTTTCATACCAAAACTGAATTTTCCCAGTAGACTTGAACATCCCTGTTATTTGAGGCGAAGGCAGCTCCCACTCTCAATGACTACCGGACACTATTTGTAAAGCCTAGAACACGGCTTGTTCCAGGTCGAGAAGCTCAACATAGATTAGGGTTAAAGTTGTTGAAGCATCAAATCAGTGGACACTGATACTGACAAATACTACCGTACTCTACAAAAACATACTACCTAATGTAAATAAATTTTGTAATTTATTTATTAAAAATATATTATTTTTTTTAAATTTGAACCTTAGCCACTCTTAATTAATTTAACAAAGTGTCATAAATACAATTTTTTAACAAGTTAGTCCAACCTAATACAACCTAACCTTTCGGGCATTTTCAAATTGAAAGTTTGGCTTTGTTTAGTAAAATTGGCTCGTATAATATAATTTACAATATTATGTTTACAATTGTATTTGTATCTTTAGTTCCTTTAATAAATAGAGTAAAGAGAAACTATACAGAGATCCTTAATACAATATTATTGGAGGTTCTAGATTATTTTTCAATCAATATGTCTTAAAACCCGCTTCAGTGGCCTCATGGTCTATCGTGCTACTGTACTCTCATATTGGACTAGACTGACAAAGACGGGGAGATCAGGGTTCCTTCCCTGTCGGGTGCACTGAGGGTGGTTTTCCCTAAATGATTTTAACCCTCTCTCCACGAAAATGCTGGTGCAGTTCTTCTAAATTAAACCTTCTTAATCCCAAACAAATAATCGTTATTACTACATAGGTATACAATCCAAACGGGTAATAAAACGGGACGAAGAAAAAAAGAATTGAATAAATTGTATTTATACATTTCCAAATTTGAGTGAGTTTCAACCAATGTTTGTTGTTGAAAGTGGGCTTTTTAAAAAATAAAAACTCAGGGTTTAGTCTGGCTGGCCGCTGAGGGGGAGTCCATGGTTAGGGATCCTTGTAGAAGGGTTTTTATCCAAATTATTTTCCACTCATTCCACATGTGAGTGCAGGTACAGTACATTTCCTATTAATTATTCTAATTTAATGATAACTATGCAATTTGGATAGGTAAAAACTTATAACTTTGACGAGCAGTATGACTTGGATGAGAAATATATAAATTCTATAAAATTTACCCTTTTCCATGCTTGACCATCGTGTTCCAAGCAATAATTTAATTCACAATATTCGTTTTTCTCCTGAATATGTTCCATCACGCTTACCAACATCAATTTTTTTCCCCCTCCACCAGATACACCGAGACGTCAGTCTATTTTAATAGCGATATTTTTATGAGGATAGTATTCGGGGGGTGAATGTGGTTTTGAAAGATTGCCTACCCCTATTAGTATAGTCCAATTTTATTAAGAAGGGCCTTTATAAAATACAAACATAAATTTTTAGGCCAAATTTGATAAGACTTTGCTATTTTATTAGTAAACCCTTTTATTTTATAACTGTAGATACTATCTATAAAATGTTACAGTTACAAAATACGGGAATTAATGTATTTATACGTTAAAGTACCTTTTATCGCTATCAGGTTGTAAAGTAGTTAGCTTGGTCTATGTGTCTATGTGTACTTGTGTATTTAGAGCTACCGTTTAATCCCAGGGTACTGGGGTTCGTATACCATGTAGGCTCATCTAGAGGTCAGTACTTAGTTCTGTCACAAGTTTCCAAGTTATCCTTAACTTCTTTGATATTTTTATTATTACTATCAACATCATATTTGTAATATACATAGTAGTAGTAGTAGTAGTAGTAAGAGCCATAAGATCCAAGTCAAACGTCAATCACGAACCCACACAATCATATATCCACTAACCCCCCTTATCCTGGACCATAACACACCCTGACAAGATTTGGTCCCACAAACACTTAAACTCGAAGGAAAGGGGCCGGTTGGTGACACATGTAAATTAAATTAAAATATTTATTATATTGTTAAAATGATTAGAGCACCGGAAATGAAGTGGAGCTGATGATTGTAAGTGGAAGAAGAACAACCAAAGATAACCACACGTCTATTATGCCGGACTAGAACCTAAAGAGTTGGATTTGATCACCATCCGGGTATATTCTTTTGTCCTTCCCAGGGAACTTGTACATCCTTCACCCAAGTAAAGACTCTTAAACTAAATACAAACTTATTCATCAACATTCTTCAGAGTAGATAGTTTAACTAACTGATAGCCATTTTTGGCATCAGAGCCTAATATTTAACAGAAAACATAGCTCATTAGGCAGATTTTAGTTTTGGTGATTCGATCGACTTAATTTGAACCCTATTAATTATTTAATATGCTGAAAGCTCAGGTATTTATTTTTTATAAGTACCCAATCAATTTATATAATATATTTATAAAAATATGAACAATTTTAGAAAATATTTATTTGATATCGTATAAAAATAGACTTAAAAATCCCATTCTATTTGGTTCTTCTAGATGTATTAACGTGAACCATCAAATATAAATTTAACAAATCCAAAATTGGGAATTATTAGCTGTGCTACCCACTTTAAGAGAAATGTACCCACACTATGGTATATAATAATGGAATGGCAAGGGTTTGAAGAATACAAGGACAAAATTCAGAACTGCGTCGTTTTACGCAAAACGCCGATGAAAAGGAGACAATTGCTCCTTTTCATAAATATTTTATAAGTTATAAATTCTATAAAATAAGGGGTATTTCTATGAGAAAATGATAATACCTTTCACCTCTGTTTTTTACATATATATAGCACCGAGTATTATCACCTACTAATTGCACTAATGTGTTAAAGATTATAAATGTTTAATTTAGATAAATTGGACCTGCATTTGCATGGAGTTATAGTGAAAAACCGTTTGGATAAAACCACCATCAGTAAACTCGACCAGGATCAAAAATGTATCCACCCGTCTTTACCATTCTAGTCTATTAAGAGAGTAGCACCTTAGAAAATGTGGCCACCGAAGTGTTTGGTTATATATATCTTTAAAACAAATTACTTCTTAAATTACCCTTTATTTATGAACGTCTTCAATACGTTTCAGTGCTCCAGTAGTTAGCTCCAATTAGCGTATAGCCCGAACGGGTAGTAAGACACGGTGCTAAATATTAAATAATGGTTAGCTCCAAAATTTTACTAATTTAAAAGCTAAACGTTATATCATTGAATAGCGATCCATAGCAAGTGTGTCATATTTACGAAAAAGATTTTAAAGGCTGTGCTTAAGCAAATATTACTTTCTTCCAATAACATTTTGTTTTTATATTGGGGCTATGACATAAATTGAGATAAACTGTGGTGATCATTTTTTTTGAGTTGCAGATTTTGTGCAGTTAAAACAGTCAAATAACTATATATCCCCACTAATGTTAAAATCTTAAAACAATAAATAATAAGAAATTAATCATTATCAACACTGCTCTTATTTGCCCTTTGTATTGTCATTTTATCAATTAAAATCATTTATTTTTAATTCAACTTTTATTATAATAGTGTCAAGCAAATTAATTCACCCTATTTTTCTAATGTTCGTCTTTATAATATGCCGAAAACAGAACCCCTTAGTAGAATCCAACCTCCCTTTCCATCAAACTATCTACACACAATACAGACAATTTGTAATTCAGTTTAAATAGAATTCCCCCCCTCCCCTCTCTCATCATCCCTACTATCGTTTCTCTAAGTAACACAATAGCTCGTTTTCTTGTAATTACAGCATCACACTAAATATGATAGTTTTGGATATGGAGGGGACAGATCTGTAATTTAGTTGATTAATCATTTGCAATTAAAGGGTAAGCAACACGCATTCTGTTGAGGTCCACGCCCTTAAAAGTTAGAATTGGATTATTAGCCTAACAACGAGACCTTGTCGCAAAGTTTTCCTTTCCACGAAAGAAAGAATAGTTTGTAATTACTCTAGGGACTATCAAAGTTCATAATAGCGGGTTTGTGGACCTATAGGTGAATGATTATGGGATACAAAATATATAATTACTTACTAAATATTATTTGTAGTGTTAGCATTAATTTTTATGTTAGTTTATATTTAGAGAATTATCTGTTATATTATTTAAAATGAATTAAGTTGAGTGAAAAAAACTCGTGCTAGCGCCATTATTTTTACAGTTCCTCTAGCAAAAATAATATGGCGATTGTAAATTAGAATAATAGCGTCAGTCAATATGATAGATTAATGACCAAGCTATTAAATCTGTTAATTATATTTATAGCCATATATAAATATATTATTTAAATGGGCTTACTTAATCAAAGGTCCCGGGTTTTAATCCCCTGTCAGGGTGTAATTTTTCATTTTAAAGAATATTTAGTAGACATATTTAATTTAATTTTGTACCCATAATAATACCAACGGTTCTTGGTTCTTTTTCTCATGGATATAATGGATTTAAATGAAAACATTGTTAAATTAAAATAAAACTCTCAACAAGTTTCAGGGTGCCCATAAAATTATTCAAAACTCTAAATATAACTATAAGTAGAATATTAAAACAAATATATTCGCTGAGGAGTTGTTTCATCCTACCTAATATATATATATATATATATATGTATATATATATATGTATATACATGTTTAAAAAATTATAGAATAAGCATAATATGTAATAAGTTATTATTTTCTGTTAATTATTAGCTTTTGTTTTTGTTTTCTTCACTGAGACGAGGTACCGTAGTACACATATTGTGCTAGGATGAGTTAGACGCATTTAGATGAAATTTACCCAAATTTTATTGTATGGAGTGCTTAAAACAATTTTGATCAAAGGTGACCTGGCGGTCTAGGGGTAAGGTGTCAGACTTCTATGCTGGCGGCCGGGGTTCAATCCCTGGTCCCGGCATACATTTATCTGATTACCAAACCCTTCCTTCACCTCTGACAAGACATCTTGTGAATGTGAGGAATGCCAGGCCTCCACCGTGGTTCGGATTCCACGTTAAACTGTAGGTCCTCCATTTCATCTCACAATCACCCTACCATTACACATTAGCGTAAGTGCGTATAACCCGAACGGGTAGTAAGACGCGGTGCTAATAATAATAATAATAATAATAATNGTAGGTCCTTCATTTCATCTCACAATCACCCTACCATTACACATTTGCATATGTGCGTATAACCCGAACGGGTAGTAAGACGGGGTTTCTAATAATAATAATAATAACAATTATAATAATAATAATTTTGAACAAATAACCCCTCAGCACACGCAGTCAAGATTCTAGCCCCAACCAACCCATCCCTTGCTATAAATGAGCTAGACATTTAATACGTGACCACGTGGCGATTGATCATTAGATTTAAAATTGTCATAAAAATAAATTAATATAAATTCCCGTAGTTCTAACTTCTTTAGTAATTTTGTTTTAAGATACCTACGTGATCCTAATTTTTAAATTTAATTATTTCTGTTTTATAATTTATATGTTTACTTTTAGTTTATTTAGCTTACAAATGTATGTTATGGTTTCCAGATGAACGCAATATAAATAAACTAAAATTAGAATATAAATACAAATGACACCCACGTCTGTATGTACCTGTTCTAAGGCGTTACATTCTTAGTTGCATTTTGACAGGAAGACCAAGATTAAAATATAGGATCTAAAACAAATGTTGTGAGAACAATATTCTCAGTATTTTCCACACTAGTGTGTCTGCATTCCTTCTAAACCACCCTCTTCATTCCTACAATTTGCTTTAACACGTTAACATTTCCCGTATTAAAATGTATATATTAACTTATTATATGGGAATTAAGTCATCGTGACTGACTAAGATATATTGCGCATTTTCTCGACAAAGCTATCAGATAAAGAAACTACAGCTCTGAAACTTAATTAAAGCTATACAGGATTAGTCGTTATTGGTGTTGGACTCTACGGGAGGTGATTCCTTATGAAAACATAAGTAGTAAATATGGGTAAGAATGTTTCACGAAATTTATAACCAAGGGAGTTATAAACCCTGGAAACTAGCGTTTTAGCATGTTTTATGTAAAAATATTAGAAACAACTTGAGCAGAAACATCAAATCCCCGGATAATGTTTTGTTGAACTAAGATGTTAAAACTCTGAATACTTGGTTGGTAATATCATCCCCCTTTGTTGATTTAATGGGGGTGGCCACCCTTGCTTCATCTTTCAACACTGAACAACTGGCTGCCTAATTCCAAGACACTAACAGCTTGTAATGAAACTATACATGTTGATTTTCTGAAATTTTGAACCTGAAGGAGTTCCAAAAGATAATTTGTTTTTGTTAATCTTTACATGTTAATTAATAATTCGTCACTAAAAAATACGTAAAGTGTAGATTTACAAAATGTAATTAAAAAATTGTGGCAACCCCAGTTTAATTAGTAAAGGGGGATGATATTACCAACCAATTTTTCATATCCTTAACTCATAGTTCAACATAACATTATCTAGGGATTTTTTTTGTCTTAGCTAAAGTTGTTTCTGATATTTTTACGTAAAAGCATTTTAAAGCATGAGTTTCACGAGTTCACAGCTCCCTTAACAATCACTTTCAGGGTAAAGTCTCCATATATTTCCTACTTATGTTTCTATAAGGAATCACCCTACGCCAAGTCATAGTCCAATAACGACTTTCCTTGTATATGCTATTCGCTTAGCAGACATATTAATAAGTTTCATACAAAAAATATTGTCATGCCTTTACATTAGCTCAAATAGTTGGGTAAGTATTGGTAACAATTGACTAATAATATAGTTTTTCCTTTCCTTTCACTATCATATACGGGTGATTGTTCCAAAATATATTACAATAAATAACCAAAATTGAAAAATACTTTAAATTATTATATTTTGATAAAATAAAGCAAAATCTAATTTAAAGTAAAGCATATTTAGTGAATAAAAACAATCAAATTCAAATATAGCCTTTATTTAAAAAAATATTAAATTTGGGCTTAGAAGTTTCCTCAAGGTTATTTTTAAATGAGTGACTAGGGGCTTAACCTACAGTCGAATATATAAAGTAAAAACCTTTAATATCATTTAAAAATAAATATAAAGTATGCGATAGTACAAAATTTATCTCTAGTTTTCTCAAATCTGTCAAAATCAACTACAGTGAACATTGCAAACCACGTGGTTCAGCTGTGAATAAATAATTGTATCTGCGCTAACTTTTTTTTAACTACTGGATAGGCTTGGATAAAGTTTCTTACTATGGCGATTCAACTTTAGTTCATTTTGTTTGACTGTAATATCTAACAACAAACTGAAGCTGTAATTTCATTCAACTAAGTTTATGAGACTCTAATTTCAAATAAAATATCAAACTCATTTCAAAAGTTATTTCATTTTTTGTGTAACCGTGGATGCATCAAGGATCTACGCTGTTTTGTGGAATGTTTCGGGGCTGGATTCCAGTCATTGACCAAACAAACAATAGATACTCTGGTTATAATACAGATATATATTTTTTATGTCATTATATATATGCCGTTTTCACCTCGTAAATACACTCATGAGATACAACAGAATTATAAATGCATATGATTAAAAAAATAGTTCTGACAATGATAATATATATTATGAAATAACTCTAAAACTAAATAAGTATGAATATGTTACGCGAAAAATAAAAAGTGTTATTTATAACTACTAAAACACACTTCAATAAAGTAATTAATCCTACTGTTAGTACGTACAAACTTGTCGATAGATACAGTATGAACATTGTTTTCTTTTGAGATAAACACACCAATCTTTCTACGGGGAGAGGACGTTAATGTATTCATGTTAGCAAAACCAATCCATTACCCTAACAAGGATTTGAATCCCAATATTTAAAGCATGGGTCAAGAGCTATAGTTCTGATATAACGTTTCTGGCGCCAAAAGATGAAATAATTAATTTTATGAATAGATACAATAAATCATGTTTGTGTTATGTGATGAACAGTAGTTCCAATAATCTTACAGTAGTGTTGTGGAACGGGCAATTGATGGACAGTGAAACTAAACTCAGCACAATACCTATTCATCTTGACGTAATGGATACATCTTATTTCGACATATTTTACTATTTAACTCATTTAACAGTGGTAATTTATTAAGGCGGTAGTACAGAAAATTCGAATTAAGGGCAATCTTCTATAAGTTTTTGTATAAATACTTAGTTTGTCCAAAATAAATCAAATAATATTTCCCTAGTAGAAAAATGTTGTAATTTTCTTTATATTTTGACGTCAATACCTCTTAAATACCTGACAGGTTTTTCCTAAAATTTGAGACGCGCTGCTAAATATTATTCCTAAAGTTTGATGACAACTTTTTCTCAAATTTAATTTTCTTTTCATCTAATGCAGCAGATATTCAATAAAATTGTATATCACCATGTGAATAAAACTAAATTCTATGTTTATACTGGAGAAATATTTTATTGATTTTGACAAAAAAATGTATATATTATTATTTGAAGTATTTAACGTGCACTATTTGAACCGCTGATTATTTCAGACCACAAGAATTCCTATGAGCGAGAGTGAAAGGGCCTACCAATTTTAATGGGAAAGCTATATTTGCACAAGTTCTATGGTTATTTTACATGCCACAATAGACATGAGACCATTGGAATTTTTCCCCTCCAAAGAGAGTAGTGCTACGAAATTTTATTGCTCAAGAAAAATCTGTTGACGCTGGCTGGGTTTCATCCAACGATGATCGAGTCCTTTATAACCACTGAAGTTTACAAATTTATATAAATACTAAAAAAATACTGTCCTTAACTCATGTTTCCTACACTCCCGCCTTAACGTATGAAACATAATAATATCAATCTGTCAAGTGTAACTAGTAACATCACTATCTGAAACCATATCCTCATGAAGTGAAATTGCTTGGGCTGGAGAATCTTGCTCTCTTTTTGTTTGCATGTTTGTGGATCGACCAAATATTTCTGGGAATGGGTTCATTAGGGTGAAAGCTGTGAATGCCGAGGGGGGCCGGGAAAATGTTCTATGAGCCCACCAGCGTTTATATTGAGCTATCTCTCCAATCCAGCATTTTCAAAGACCGGAGATGTTAGAGCGATGGAAGAAAACGCTTGTGGTATTTGTTTATTAGTATTTTAATAATTCCTACATCTAGGATACAGGGACCCAGACAAGGTACACACCTGACATTGAACCTTACGCTAGCTTCATTGTACTCCTTGAGCCAGGTTGCGTTCTTGGGCACTATTGCAGTCTTCAGTTGTATCAGAACTTCAAGTGAAACCACTTATAAGTTGTGCATTGTAAATGGTACAAAATGAACAGCTATGTTTCTAAGAGGGGTGGTACAAACAGGTACTCAATAGCCCCCTGCCCCCCTCCCCTTAACTAACCTCTTTACCACATTTCAATGAGAACACATTTTCAGACAAGTAATTAACTAGTCAAAGTATTTGAGAATTGCTTACAACTAGACAATTTGAAAACATTCGCTTGAGGCTTGAACAAAAATAAATTTTCTTTGTAATTTTCTGTCGAGTGGGATCATTTAGGAGTTTGATTGATGGGGCCACTACCTGAATATGGCTAATAATGGGGCCACTACCTGAATATGGCTTTGTGAACGCCGGTTTATTGACATTATAAGGCATTTTTTTTCTGATCTCAATTAAAACCATTTTTAAAGTGAACTGTTTTTTAAGATTCCCGAATGATATTGATGCTGTCACGTGGGACTGCAAGTAGCGATCTCCGTGTTGAAGGACTCAAGCACCCACTGAGTGTAGACAAGTAGCGATCTCCGTGTTGAAGGACTCAAGCACCCACTGAGTGTAGACAAGTAGCGATCTCCGTGTTGTAGGACTCAAGCACCCACTGAGTGCAGACATTTTAACCTGGAGGCTGTAGATCTGGTCTATGTATACCTTGTCCATGTACAGGGATTATTATTATTTAGCCAACGTAAATTTATATTTTAAGTATATCCTCTATCTTCTCATATATGCTATATAATACTAGTATTCTAGGAAAAATGACACTAAGCTAATTTTAAAATAGTATACGTAGTATCTTAGCCATAGGATATATAATTTTACTTTATTTTTTGTAGAAATATGTACACACTCTTTTATTACGAATGTATACTTTGACTTTTAATTAGACTAAATAATAATTTACAGTCTCCCAAATTATAAGTCATAGCATGAAAACAATAACAAAAATGTTAAAAATGTACATGTTCATGTAATTTTTGACTTTTTTACAGAACAAAAACTAAACAGACCATGAACTGATGAATTTAAATTGTTCAAAGTTTACCACGTTCAGCAATTATTATTTTCTAATATTGACTTTAAATAGTTCTGATGACACATTGATTAATATTTATAAAGCCCAAAATATACACTTAAAACAGTTAAGATGTTAGGTGACCTGGTGGTCTAGGGGTAAGGTGTCAGACTTCTATGCTGGCGTCCGGGGTTCAATCCTCGGTCCCGGCAAAGATTTATCTGATTACCAAACCCTTCCTTCACCTCTGACAAGACATCTTGTGAATGTGAGGAGTGCCAGGTCTCCACCGTGGTTCGGATTCCACGTTAAACTGTAGGTCCTCCATTTCATCTCTTATTCACCCTACCATTGCACATTATCGTAAGTGCGTATAACCCGAACGGGTAGTAAGACGTGGTGCTAATAATAATAATAATAATAATAATAGTTAAGATGTTACAGTTTCATGTTATCTGGTTTAGAAGCTAATTGCAATATTGTGACAAATAGGACGTTTCTCCATTGATTATTTAGAAAATATGTACATACCTTAAGGCAACAGAAAAAATAGGTTCGAGATTTTACACTACTCCAATATGGCATCTAGTTTATAATACAAAATGGTGTAAAGGAAATTAGCTAAATTCCAATTTTATACCTTAAAAACTATTTTAATTATGTTTATAAAAGCGTCAGAACAACATTTGTTTACAAATATATTTATTTAAAAGCTTATTCATGAACACAAGTACACATAAAGCAGAATATTAGTAATATTTAAGGTACTAAACAATATTTTACTTGAACTAGTTATTTAGTGTAGATGCAAGTATATGGCGATTTGTTGACTATCAAATACTACCATTTCTTCAGTATTTTTTTTTTGTTTAAAGTAGACATCTTAACTTTCTCCGACTTTGAAAGTCTTAGAAAGTCGATATCTAATAATATTATGTATGGTTGTGCTCGCTAACCTAAGCACAAATATCATAATCATAGTAATTATTCCGTGTTTGGAACTAGAGCTGTTCACCGATCAGTTGCTGCGCCGACCGAAGCGCTTCCGTGCTCACCGTTAGAACTATGAAGCAAGAAAATTAAATGTATGGTTTAGAGATTAAGAAGAAAGAGTCTGAATTAGAGTCTAACTTAAAAATATGAGCATCAACAATAAATATTGTTAATAAGGATATAAGTTATTTCTTTTTTTGTTAATAGAGTCGGTAGTTTAAATTATTTCACGAGAACTGACAGTGTCAGCTTTTATATTTTTTATCGATATCCCCTATTTTTCTAACTATTTCATTAATCTGTTAATTATTTTCACTTTCTCAATTTTAGCTAAAGGAAATCCGCCTTATTTGAAGAGCATTTTGTAAAAATATTTTTAGTTAAAAAGAAACATATGATAGATAATATAATGAATATTTGAAACATAATTTGTTGTTTTATTGCCCTCACTTTAGTGCAAAAGAAAATATCACATAGGCGCAAATTTTAAGATTAATATTTTTTTTTAAACATGCACTTTCCCAAATGAGGAATCCTAGGGCTCCAAATTTGGGAATGTTCAATTACCCTTACACAAAATATTAATCATTTTAGTAAAAAGTTATTTTTGTTCTTTTTTGAAAGGCACAAACCACACACAATTTTTTTATTAGATGGAACAAACTGTGTGTGCCCATTTGTTGCATACCCCACATCGAACCCAATTCTCACCTTCATGGTCATCAGAAAATAATCCTGCACAAATAATACACTCTGCATCAGATTCACTTTCACTTTATAAATCAAGATCGTCATCAGAATCAACTAGTGAAATATTATCCTCAGATTCGGTCGAAGACTCCGAATGTTTGCAGCCATTTTCTTACGACTGTAAACTGGTGTTTTCAATTCAGAGCGTTTCTTGATAGCCGTAGTGTTTCCGTTTCTCTTTGGTAAAGGACCCTTTTTCTGTGACTCTGATAGCTGTTGTTTATAAGGTGATCCGCTGATGAGCTGGGTAGATCCAGTTCGGGACTTTCTTGTAGTAGGCTGAATTTTTATAGAGGGAACTGATTTAATTTTAGACGCCCGGATAAGCCTTATCTGAGGTGACTTTGTTACAGGAACAGGATCAGGATCATGGGATATCCCTGGTTGAGGCTCCTGCAGGTCATCGATATGTTGTGTGCTCTCAGCGTTGTTCTCTTCAGGCTCTTCAAGGACAGCAAAATCTTGAGGTCGGAAGTGGTTCCTATTACAAAGAAACAATCAAGTTTTGCGGAACCCACTAGCAGCCGCTTCAGCAGTCGCTGCCCTCATGTACGCATTTACAAAAAAATTCCCTATCTGGTAGACAGTGACCACTCGTCCAGGATTTCTTCGAATCCACTGCTCAACTTCCTGGGCGTAGTACATCATAAAGGCCCCATAAATGAGACATCGAGTGGCTGCATTTCGTGAGTGCTACGGGGAGCAAACACACAATGGCCACATGTTTCTCTCGCCCCATGTTTATCACATCTATATTTCTCGTGTGAGAGTTGTGGCCATCTAATACGAGAATTGCAGGATCCTCCACAGTAAGCTTCACGCTGGAAATAAAGTGACGAAACCAATCTGTAAATATGTCCATTTGTATCCAGCCAGACGGATGGCAAGAATAAGTAGAGCCAGGGGGAGCCCCATCCATGAGTTCCATCTTCATGTTCTTTAGAGGGGAGATCATTCTTGGAGGAACCAAGTGGCCTGCTGGGCTCATACAAGTGACAACAGTTATAAGAGCCCCTCGTTCAGCCGCTTGAAGTGATCCAATTTGTCGCTTTCCCTTTAGACCCACAACTTTTGTGTGCTTATGTTGTACAATTGATATGCCGGTTTCATCACAGTTGTATAACCTAAATGGAGAATTATTGATACTGTCCATTGCACGTTCAAAAATGTCAAAAAAACTTGGAAACTCCCTCTGGAGTGAAACTCTTTGCTCGGGCCAATGAGAGACCTTGAGGAGTGCGCACAGCAAGCTGTAGATTACTTCTTTAGAAATTCTTCGTACATTTGTTCCAGGCCTGCTCATTCTTTTTGGAGAAGGGGTTCGCAATTCGGGTTTTTACAGCAATCTGATATGCCATGCGACGAACATCCCTTTGAGAAATGCCGAATAATCTGCTTTCCATAATAAGGCAGTAGTCTGCGAGATCCTTTTCTAACTCAATGGGTAGTGTTAGCTTCCTGCCTATTTTTGTTTGAACCACGTCACTAGGACATTTATCTAAATCCTTAAAGTAGCGCTCTAGTGTAGTTTGAGGAACATGAAAGACACGGGATGCTTTAAGACTTCCCATTTCCTTATTGCGCATGGCCACAACTGCCACCTTCATTTGTTCGGAATCCCATTTTATGTTCGGATCCATCTGTAAATATTTATTTTATAATAGTTTAAAAAGGTTGTGTTATTTAGGGACGTTGGTCTTCAAAGAAAAAAACTCCAAGTTATTTATAAAATTGCTAAGTGATATCTACAGATTATAGCTTGACATTGAAGCTTCACAGAGTTAAACAAATAAATCATTAATTTTATATTAAATATAAAAGACAATATAAAATTACCATATGTTAGAATTGGTTTACCTTTATATATATATATTTTTTTCTAATATTTTTTAGAAAATATTTGATTATTATAAAATTATATTTTAATTCATTGTTGTGAAGAACGTTTTAGGTTCTTAGTTTGGGGATCCCCAAATTAAGAAACCTAAGACTCCCCTAATAGGCCCCATCTCATACATTCTAAAAATATGTTCAATTAGTTACTAATTTTAGTGAATGTAACATCTAAATAAAGCCACTTTAATACCAATTATAACAAAATTAGCAAATATAGAAATATAAATTACCTTTACTCTGTAATCTTGAATTTATTCGAGCTTAGCAAAAACTTTCAGGACACAAATAAAATGTTAGAAGCGACTGCACCAACACTCGTGGAGCCACTGCCCTGTTAACAGCCAAACGATGAGGAAGCGTCCTTTCCTTCAATATATAGTGTTCGTCGATAGGTAGGAACACTTCCTTACTCAAAATATTGTACCTCCCCAAATTAGGAACTCACCACAAATTAGGCGACTTTCCTCTATATTCTTTATTTCTACAGTTTTTGGAGATGAGACTTCATTCTTGGACGTCACTTTTTCCTTATTTTCTGGATTTTGGAACATTCTTGAATTATTCCACACGGAAGTGACTTGGACAAGTTGAACAAAGAATCTAGGCTCTTCAATTTTTTATGTCCTTTGGGATGAGTTTAAAATTAGTGCTCCACAAATTGCGAATTTAAGTTTTTTTAATAACAAATAGTGGACCCCAAGGTATTTTACGTAGTCAGTGCCTGGAGAGACGTTTGAAGCTTTAGAGGAAGGATCCCAACATTGATATTCATCACAGAGAGATCTTCATGAAACCATCTTCATTGATCCATTTTCGTGGTTGAAATTATCACCCGATGCTAGGCTAAAACTATTTTATTATCATCTCTAATAAATCATCCACCTTAATAAATAGTATTTCACATCATTTTAAACATTTTCACCATACATAACATTTTATTTTAACATAAAAAATGTTCTTTTATACTACTTCCTATTGTGATTAATTTTGATAAATTAAAAACTATTTTCTATGTTGTGTATAAGGACTTAAGTTTCAAGAATAATTCTTCAGATTACATTTTAAGTCAGTTATAATACATTTTGATAATTGTGTCGAAATTTAATTTTAATATATATTTGGTTCTCTCAATATTAATATTTGGATATTGTCTACCGGTCTGGTTTTCTCTCTCTCTATTTTTTAAGTAAAATAACCACACAGTTTACATAGTAAAAATTCTCGTGCTATCTTAGTTTAGTACTTAATTGAAGCCTTACGTTTGTATACAAGTAAATCTAAAATTACTTGAATAATAATAAAATTAACTTAAATATTTTTTTTCCTTTATGGTATATTTCCCCCCACTTAATGTAGATTTTAAATATTGAATTTTTTATAGTGCATTGTTTTGGTATATTTTTTTATCTTAAGCATTGTTGGTGTCATGTAGCAGGGGTGATTCATTGCAGTGCCACGTGCCTAACTCCTATGCGACCTATTTTACACGCATGCTTGAACAGCTTTGCTCTCCCGGTACTGTACACCGAAACTTTGATTATAATTTAATGATATTAGCATTGTTTTCCGGATGTAAGTCTATATTGAATTTGTATTACTTTTGGCTCAAACAAACTGTATGTGCAGTTTGGGCTATGAGTTTACAAACATTTTTATAGTTATCACTATACCAGTGGTACGTATGCGTGCAGCCTCTTTGCCGAGTTAATGTTTTATTTTACCGGAATGGTACCAGATAACAGTTCAGATTATATTTTTTTAAACATAGTAAAATGTATAGTTAGATGTATTATTTAAAATATTTTAACTTATATTTCACACAATTGTTTGTGAGGAAAAGCTTACTTATACGTTATAGTATATACATTGTTCATAATAAAAAAATACAGATTTAATATTAAAGTAAAAAAAATGTTGGGTTATTTAAGCGGAGACTTTTATTTATGGGATATATCTCTAAATAGGCTAAATTAAGCAAATATTTTTGTATTTAAATACATAAATGGAAGCATATCCGAGTGTTATTCAGTAGACGAAAACAATTATTAAGTTGTCCTTCACATACCAAATGAAATTAATTAGAATTTTATAAATTACAAAATAATTTATATAGAAAACTGTACCTTGAAAAGCTACGGAAGAACTTGAATTGTTAATGAATGATCATATATATTTATAAAACTTGTGTGTATGTATATATATGACTTGTATGGTGAGTTGCTGGTCGGAGAAGCCTTAGAGGGACGTGGCAATTCCAGGTTAGGAAGACGCGTCATCAACACAGTCAAGACAAAGATGATTGCTGGAAAAAATAAAGAGGAGTTGCAGGAAATGATGGACCAGCTAGTAAGGGTTCCAGGGAAGGGGGTGATGGGTTCAAGTAGTTGGGTGTAAAATAGAGAGGTTTCGTGTGGAGGATTTTATCGGAATATGATGGATGCATTAGCATTCGCCTGGAGAAAGAATGGAAATACCTATACACCTTTAAAGTGTTAACTATAATGGGTGGGAGGGTAAAGGTGGTTTAAGAAGTTGAGTGTGGGAAAGGAGGGTTGAAGGAATAGGGGTAAAGGGTGGTAGGATGTAAGCGAAGAGGAAAGGAGAGAACTCGCCGTTACAGGGTCTCAGGGCTATTACGACAATTCGACGCAAAGCTAGTAGCTACCGCTAGTTATCTTCAATTTCGAGGGAAAGATAGCATTCGGGTTATTATGACCATCACACTTTGTATCGTCCGCTAGTTTTAGCTTCGACTTTGCTTCTAGCGTTAATCCACAGAATAAAATCAGTAGGCGTCAACAGTTGGCAACACTTTTCCGAAGAACCTTTTAAAATGATAGAAGCTAGAAATTAGGTAAATTTATTTCAAGAATGCTGGTATTCATGACTGAACATTATTCATATATTTTAATTTTCCCAAACAGCTGATCACCAGTCACATTATTTACAAGAAAGGTTTAACCAAGCTTAATTTAATAAATCTATTGTATTATTTTGATTGACTAAGGTTGGAAATGAAAAATACTAGGTCTATATTATTCAATACACACAAACTATTTTAGTCAAAAACTCATAATGTGAAATATGCATTCAAATGGTAATCTCACACTGGGAAATGAATTAGTATAAGAAGTTGGCCAATAAAGAAACAATGGGTTGTTTTTGTAATATGTATGCTTTACGACCCAACGCTTTATTATTTATATATTTGTGTTGATACTGTAAAAAGTTTAATATTTGGTGTAAATATCTGATAAAATAAAACCCTATTTATTTAACTAGATGAAAGCGTTCAATAACTCCCAAAAATAGTGTTTACACTGAATATTTTCTACAACTTAATGTAAAAACAATGGGCATGGGACCCAGAAGGTCTACTACGTTACAAATAAAGCGAGGGAGTGGGTGGTTTGAATGTTTAAAAATAATAAAATCGTATTTTATTTAAATGGCATTATTGAGAATTTAGTTAAGTGATTAAGAATATAATGATATTATATTTATTTATAGTGAGTAGTTTGCAATCCAATCACTTCAAGACAACTAGGTCTAGCTACTAATTATCGTATTAAGATAAATTTAGTAAACCTTTTATGATTAATAAACCTAGACCTAAGCCAAACTGCATACAAACATTAAGCTAGGGCCTATTTTGGTTATTTCCAGTGCTGACCGCAATATTGTATATGCCCACAACCCACATTAATGTGGGTAGTAATTACTACTGTATGTACAATTCAGTTTAAATAGGCTTACATTATTAAAGCTTTGAAGAGGCTTCTTAAACAGACTAGGCCTACCATTTATTATCTTGTTAACTGGTCTGTCCATGTGTTTTACTCATATAGGGTATACCTAGAGGATAAAGATCGAGTTATAGAATTCATATTTCTGTAGAGGGAGAGGGAAAACCTTTGGGAAAAACCCAACCAATCACACCCAGCTAGGATTCAAATCCCAAACTCCCCATCATTGGAAAATTAGACCAAAGCGACTAACGTCTTGGTCAATGTTGCTCCATGAGGAGGGTCAACCTATTACTAACATCCCAAATATGTAAAAGCCTAAATAACCGGCACCCACTGTAAAACCTACAAACAATTAATCTTAATATTGGAATGTCCCCATTATCAGTGTGTTGATGGTGAATAATAATGCAATTTGATCCGGGGTGTCATGTTCGTGGGTTGTCCAGATGAGGTTAAGCTAGGGTTGTTTAGTTAAGTCAACCCGTATTAGTGTAGATGGTGCTAAGAATGAACTGATATGCTATACAGGGAGAGTATTACACCTATATTATCCGACTAAGTTTAATAAGAGTCTGGCGATTTCGACCGTTTGGCCACCGCTACATGCTTATAAACTTGTGAAGTACGTCGGCACAGTAGATGTGTGAGTGTCTTTACGTGCCGTCACTTCAGTGAAGATGAGAAGGCATCATTTGTCATCCTTCCACAAGAGCGTGGTGCGTGGCCGTGTCGGATACACTGCTGCCAACAGTCAGCACTGATTTTAATTTCACTTGCCACGGGTGAAAAGGTTTCTACTCTGTGTAAAAAGAGCTTATCTAAACCAAATAAGAAGTGCAAATTATCAGCTAAGCGTTTTAAGGCTTTAATTTAGCTTTAAAGAAAACCCAAAACTTAAAATTTGTAATTTCACTTTCACATACCAAGAGAAAATGTTGTGATTGCGAAAAAAAATATTTTCTAGAGTATTATGAATCTTTACGTTTTAAGTAAATGAGAACCCAAAATAATAGATTTTACAGTTCTACATTACTTCCTGTCTGTCTGTCCTTGTCAACGATTCCAAAAATATTAAATGGATTTTGTTCAAATTTAGATTTAGATTTCTTAGGGCTATCCCTTAGTACGTTTTTTTGGTTTTTACAAAGTGTAGTTTACCGATGACAAATTTTTAAAACACTTTAAATGGCTCAATCGATTTGATTTTAAATGTGTATCTTGAATGTGTTCGGAAATACAAATAACAATGTAAACTTTTTTTAGTGGGTGAAATATTAATTTTTGTTTACTCTACTAATGATTGAATTTTTAAATATGAAATATTTTTAAAATGATTCAAATGATTTGGTCATAAATGGATACCTTTGGAGTATTTTACATAGCAAATTGCAATATATACTTGTTTTTTTAAAAAAAAAAAAGTGTGTTGGTAAGGCTTTTTAGTATATAAATCAGTCTATTATTATTATTGTTATTATTATATTTGCTTGGACATAAACATTCATCTATCTGTAGTGATGACTTACTTTTGAAAAATTGTATTTATTCTTTTAGTATCAAGCGCAAGTATTGTAATCGTAATAATTTTCGACCTCAAGATTATGATTAAACTATATTTTTATGTGTGTCTGAACTATCAAAAGTGGAATTTACAAGTTTGTTTGTCCCATGCACTCATCTGTCTGTCCTTGGCCACGAATACTAAACGTTTCGATTGATCTTGTTCAGAATTTATTTAGATTTTATTTTTTATTTTGATCCTAGTCTTAAATTTAAGCGTTGCTATTTTATTTATCAATGGATATTTTTATAAATTCCAAATATATTGAAAATTTCTCTGGTGATTTGGTTTGAAAAATATATCTAAGGAGCGGTTTACATCTCAAATAGCACTGTATACCCGATTTTTTTGTTAAAATTTCATCAGTGGTTAGTCTACTTTTATGGTGCTTTTCAAAAGTTCCAAATATTTTAATAATGACAATGATGATTAACATAAAATAATTATCTTGTGAGTTTTTGACATGATAAATAAAACTGTATAGTGTTTTTTTTGTGTAAAACTCTTTTAAGAATATTTTACTGATAAGAGCTTTTGCAAAAATCTAAATATTTAAAAAAAATGACTTTACTGATTTGGTTCAAAACGAATACCCGTTAAATTTGTTACATCATAAATAGTTATAATATATTTTGATTTATTTTCTTAAAAAAATATTTTATAGTCTCTTACTGATGATAAAATTTGATTTTTTTTAAATAGTTCTAGCGTTTTTTATTAAAAAACTGGTATCGGGGGACTATTGAATGTTATCAATAATAATATATATTTAGTTTTCTAATACAAATTAATTTCCAAATTGCTACCACAATACAAAACGTCTCAAATTTTATAGTTTGCTGTAATTGAATATGGCGTGAAAATTTTCTAGCCTTCAACAGTAATACAAATATTCAACAAAAAACACATATATTGAGCACTGGAATCTCATACAATTACCTTGCTCGCCTCGCACAAATTTTACTTTCTGAAATTTCTGAAACTTCTGCCATAGGATAAATCTTCTCTAAGGGAACTTACACTCTTTTGAGACAAGCATATTAGCAAAACATAAATAGTGATTCAGACAGAATACTTAATCTTTGTGATGACTTTGCAAAAACAGTCGATATATTTGAAAACCAAGACATTTTCGTAAAGATCAAACAATGTGAAGGCACAGCAAACAAGATAAAGCATTTCATTGGAAATTAAATGAAGCAGTTTGAGACTATTCTCAAATATGTTAGAGCCACCATACCATATAACGAGACATACTGCTGCATATGATGAGTGTAAAATCATATATAAATTACTTTTTTGCCTAAGATAATTTAAACTATTCTTGACTTCTACCGATATAGATTTCAACATTGAAAAAAAGAAAAAGAAGAATCTGGAAAGTTGAGCTGGAATCAAAAAGGGAAACTTCTGTGTCAACAAAGGCTTTGCTGGGTTCATATTGATAGATCCAGTCCATGAACTTGAGCAAGAAAACATTGAACTCAAATTGATTGGAGGAAGAGTATAAATAACACAGAATAAAATCTCACTTGACATGTACTTCCTAATAACACCTGAATTGGCAAATTTACTGAATGAATTTGAAAAATCATAATGTACTGGTAGCAATGAGAAGCGAACGTAGCACCATGAAATCACAGGAGGGAATCTCTCCCGAACAACCCAAAATACTTTTAAAATAAGTGCACTGTTTCATGAGTACGGAAACCTATATAAATCAGCTGATGAAGAGGAGGTCCATAGCCTAATTATCAAAACTGGTAAGGATGAAGTTTTTGACAACGATATAATTCAGCGTGATAAGATTGGACAACAGATGTTTGAAAGTTTTGACACAGAACGCCCGAACGAAGGAAAACTTTCTCTTTAGGACCAAATGACTAAAAATAAACTAAAAACATGTGAAAGTGCCAATGCAATGACAGAAATTAAAGTAAAATACAAGGTTGTAAAAATCAAAAAATAGTGAGGACTATTGCAATGTTTTATCATATATCTAGAAGCCAAGAACTCGTGGTTCACACGTCCACGTGTGAACGGCCTGTGACCCTCCCAGGTCACGTGCGCCCCCCCCACGTTACAATATATCTAGAAGCCATCCAGAGCTCAACCTGAAAGAGTGCGTTGGAACTTATGAGAATGGCGTGTTATCACGATCCCTATTTGCTTCAGATTGGTCCCTCCTTCTAGATTATGATAAGGGCTCAACACTTCATCATCTTGAGAAGTTAAGTAGGGATGTGTAAGAAATTGAAAATGACATGAACGAAACAACAAAAAGCGACCCATCATACATACAAACATAAATCAATAGTCAGCATACCTAGTAGTTCTCATTGATGGAATGATTGTCGTAAATTCTGTAACCAAGAATTATAAAATGAAAACGATGTCTACATTTTGTATATTCCCTTCTAGATATGATTTGTCACATAGAAACGAAGTATGATGAGGTTAGGTTAGTGTTCGACAGATACATATAATTTTCACTCAAAGTACAGATGAGGACAAAGATATCAAAGGGAAAGTTAACATATTACTATGTGAAAAAAACCCTTTAATCTAGAACTCATCCCCGAAGGATTTCCCTTCTGATTACACGACTAAAGCAGAATTCAAAGAGTACTTAATTAACAAGGTCGTATGTCTCAGCAAGATCTTTAACAACAGATTGAATAAAATGATGGTGACCTGGGTAACACAAACAAACTCATAGCCAAGAAGAGGCAGACACTCTACTAGTGTAGCATGCTCTTATCTGTTTCCAGTGCAGCAGAGCGCGTGATCAATTCTCCAGACACTGTTATCTAGTTGCTTTTTCACACAAATCCACACCTAGCCATGTCTACAATCTTACTCACAAGGAAGGGAAGACAAAAGAGGAATAATTCTGTTCAGAGCATATATAACAATTTAGGACAATTTTGACCGGTTAGGGTTCCATACTCTGATGGAATGTGATTTTTTCTGGTAGATTTGTTAACAGAACCAATATTGATATTACAATTCATTCATGGGCTGTGATGATGAGTTCCTACACTCATTATTAATGCTTGGGAATGACATTCATCTGCCCTCTGATGTATACTCACAGTCGTAACGCTTTGTCTTCATTTTGTATTGATCCCATAACCACGCAAATAAAATGAGCTCCGTTGGTCCCTGCGCTCAAATCGTGCAGCCTATGAAGAAGACCTTCCACCCACTTATGGTTCACTGGATCCGCACATTCGTCGGGGACATTACGTATACATGGTTTGGAGGAAAGCTAATGAAATCACCCATGCCACGAGCACCAGATTCATTTGGTTGGACGTTTGGCGTAGGTTCAAATCACTTTTATCCTGTTCGATTTTTGAATCTACCAGCTCCTGAGGTTATTTTGTAATTGATAAAGTGTGGATGCAAAAATGAAAGCTTAGGAATGTGTAGCTGTCACAAGACGATATTCAATGCACACCAAATTGTGGATGATTTGTTTTTAATTGCAACAGTAAACCCAGCCAACTAGGGATAACTGAGGATTGCTATTAATAAAACTCTAGTGTTGATAGATTTATTGAATCTACTAATTAAAAGGACTTTAACTCTTTAATAAGTATTTTGTTTTTCACTGAATGTAGTTAGAAGGGTGACCTGGTGGTCAAGGGGTAAGGTATTGGACTTCTGTGCTGGGGGTCCGGGGTTCAATCATCGGTCCCGGCACAGATTTATCTGATTTCCAAACCCTTCCTTCACCTCTGACAAGACATCTTGTGAATGCGGGGAATGCCAGGCCTCCGCCGTGGTTTGGATTCCACGTTAAACTGTAGGTCCTCCATTTCATCTCACCATCCCTACCATTACACATTAGAGTAAGTGTGTATAACCCGAACGGGTAGTAAGACGCGGCGCTAAATAGTATTATTAATTGTTTTTTAAGCTAACTCACATAGGTCTATTTACCGAAGCTATATTGTTTTATTAGTAGCACCTTAGTAGACTTAAATAAATACGTTAAAGCAGTTTGTATAGCAATGAAAATGTTAAGGAAGATCACCAATATTGTTTATTTTAGAACAAAATTTTGGAAATCAAGAGTCTACAAATCGTATAAAAACAAAGTTATGTCGAATCCTTATAACTTATATTAATCCTCATTTCTTTGTTGCCCTTGTATTGAACGTAATATTAAAATAACTAAACAACACTTTTCCAAATAATAACATGCTTATAATATATTTGTATATTAAAAATGTTTAGTACACTACGGTAACCATTATGTAAAATACATCTCCCATGTACAACATTCTCTGGATGTAGCCGCTCAGCGCCATTTCCTTCTTCGTTCAAGATCAGCTTTATTTCTTTTGAATCGAGACCAGTGAGCATATCAGCAAAAACTCCGACCGCAAACGAGAATATCTGTCCATAGCAAATGAAATGATACCACCAACCATGATACGAGAATATATGTCTAAAAATAAGGTTAGTGGGAAAGGGAGTAAGAGAGGGTGGAGATTCAAGCTCATTCCCTTCTGGCACGGGTATCTATGGTATGGTAATGTCTGAATTTATATACAAGTCGCTGTTGAACGAAAATGAAGTTTACCAGACGTATCTTTTATCCCTCTTTTTGTGAGTTTTTTTGGTTGGTTTCATGACTTCTATTTTGTGGATGTCTTTTAAAAGAATAATAACCTACAGGATCAAGCAAAAATAAATAATAATATTTTCTTCATTGAAGCTGTATTTTCTATAGAAGTGTTACGTATGGAAGGAGGAGGGGGTAAAGTAGGTAGCACTTAGGACACAGTTGTGAAGTACTTTCTAAATTCCCTGCAGATCTTTTATACTGTACATTTCTAATAATACTTTAGATGATCTAGAATTCCTAGTGTGAAGAAAAATGAAATATATGGTGAACAATAAAGACTTTCTCTCATTGTAATCTTAAACTTGAGATATTTACTGGAAACTCGCAAGATTTTTTTAAATAAATAAAACACACTGTTGTGGAAACTTCCCACCAAATAGAATACATTTAAAAATATACAATGTTCCAGGAAAATTGAAACAAGAGAACCATCTTTGTAAACCAACGATATACTCAAAACTAGAATTGTCTAAAAAAATAACTTTACAATGTTAAGCTATTTTGTATCTCCAATAGTTTCAGAGATATAATAAAAATTGGAAATTTTATCTTCTTTAAGATTCCCTTAAATTTATTTATATGGTAAAACAAGAATGGTAATCTTGTCTGTAATGTTAAACAATGCTTACATACAAATATTAATAAAAAATCTTTATGGTAGATTTCTATTAAATACATTTTATATCTTTTTGGGCTTCAGTAAATTACCCTTAATTTTAGAATTGAATAGAGGTATATCAACAAATTACAACAAGTTGTAAAATTTAATACATTATGATTTATTATGCGGAGGATATAATTGGGAATCATCAGTTTTAGTTTTGACGAAATAAGTTAACAATGAATCAGATTTTAACTATTCAGAAAATATTAGAAAAAAGTAGGGAATACAACATGATGGTTCCTTAATTATAAATGCATTTTAAATTTGATTCAGGTAAAGAAGTGAATTATATGAACATCTAGTTAAATTTGGAATACCCTAATAGTTGTTGCGCTAATTGAGGTATGTTTGAATGGTACACGTGCCAGGGTATGAGTTGAATGACCCTTATCAAGTACTTTCAAAATACATAATGGGATTAAACAGCAAGATGCACTTTCCCTATTCTTCTACAGCCTAAAGGCTGATTTACACAGAATGCTAAGCTAAGATAATATAAGCAATTGTCTCTCTTTTCACTCCCAAACTCTGTGTTGTTTCTTTCTGGTCTGCTCCAGTGAAGCTAGTTATGGCGTTCTCCAAAATATCTTGTTTGAGTTCAGATGATAGCACTGAGGAAGTAAAGATTATCCTGTTAGCAGCTGCTTTCGAAGATGAAGAAAATCTAAGAGATGGAGGCTTAACTTTTACAACTATAGCTTCCACTTTAATACAAACGCATTTATTATATATAAAACCTAATTATAATATTACTTAAACACACCCGAAACAAACTGAAAACCAAACGTCACCACTGCATTTGTTATTTTCACCAAACCAACACTGTCTGTTCAACATGGAGCCCAAATTGGGTTGTACGCATGCGCAATGTAAGATGGCTCAAGATGGGAGATGGAAAAATTGCCCAGCCAGCAATCGGAAAAAATATAGCGTGGCGTAGCAAGGCATAGCTTAGCGTTTTATATGAATAGGGCTTTGGGCCGCTTCACACGGGCGTTTCCTTATCTCGTGTATCTACTAACGTGCGTCAGGTCAGTCCCAAGTTTTGATTATTGAGTTTTTTCCCGCGTGGTAGACCTGACTCAATGGAGGGAGACGCGTGGGACAAAGAAATCCTCGTGTTAAACAGCCCTTAGAACAGGCTATCAGAGTATTGCAAGAGAGTAGGAAAAGGGTTGACTAAAGGTACAATGCGGGTATTTGGATACGCAGATGACTTAGATTTGTTGGGCAGTGCTAAGTGCGCTGTATCAATAAATGAATAAATTGTATCAGAGGCTAGCAAGGAAATAGTTTTATAAGTGAACGCTGAAAAGACTAAGTATAGGATCACACAAAGTAGACAGATTGGGGAAAATCATTTTTATATTATTGCGCAGAACAACATTATTTGATAGGGTTAATGAGTTTAAATATTTAGGAACAAGTTTAAATAGCAAAAGCGATATCATATTGGAAATTAGGAAAATAATATAGTCCGGAAATGCATGATATTACTCGATCAGTAAGTTGTTGAAATCTCTCCTGCTTTCAAGTAATGTAAAACTTGGTATATACAAAACAGTAATCAAACCGTTTTTTCTCTCTCGGGGTGAAACGTGGTCTATTACCTTATATGACTAAAACAAATTTATATTGTTGGAATAAAAAGTGCTTAGAGAGATATTTTTCCAAATCCAGTTGAGGCTGCTGTTCAGTGGAGGATGTTACATAAGGATGAGTAAAATAACCTGTAATAATTAGAAGACATTGTTAGGTTAGTCAAGTCTCGTAGATTATGATAGGCAAAACATGCCGCATGAATGGGAGAATCTAGAACCGTGTTCAGAGAATTTACTGGCAAACACAAAGGGAAAAGACCATTGACTATTGGTAAGATCTAGACGCAGATGTGAGGATAATGTTAGAATGTATCTGAAAGAGATAGGGTGTAATGAGGTAGACTGGATAGAATTAGCTCAATATAGGGAAGGATGGCATACTTTTGAAAATGCGTCAATAAATTTTCGAGCTCCAAATGACGTCTGTTTAGTAAGTAAGTATGATATATAATCCCATAAACTCATTGGAGGAATCATATGCAAACCTTAAATTCTAAGTTATAACCTGACTGGTAAAATGATCTTAGGTCTAAGTAAAGTTATAAAGAGACAAAGAAACACACAAACGGCATCGCAAAAATAAATTTTACGTCAGGGGTTATGAAATGTTTACGTTTATCGAAATCACAAATTTGATTTTTTGTAAAATCACAAACTTATCTTTCTCTCTCTGAGGGATTGAGATGAAATAAAAAGAGCATCATCGCTTTCCAAAAAAAAGCAGAAATCAAATTATACTAAGCGGGTCGTAGCAGCGATGGCTGCAGATTATTGCACTAAAATGTATTCTAAATTTTTTATTGGGAAAGGACCTATATAATAAGCCATCACTCACTTAAAAATTTTCTCGTCAAAGGCTATCAAATATATTTAGATATCTAGTTTTCTTTATGTGATTTGAATAAAAACCTATATTTTCCCATTCAACGCTCCGATGAGAACTTTAAAATTACCTCTCTCCCAGATCTCTATTTATTCGTTGCACCAAACCACTTAGGTAAAGGTTAAGCTTATATTATTTTTAATTAAAGACAAATTTTTTATTTACCAGTAACTTACAGATACACACAAATTATGGTTTGCATAGTGATATAAACAAAGAAAAGATGAACCACTGCCCACACAGAAGGAAAAGATGGAAAATTCACTAGGAAAATTGGGTTTTAATTTTAGGTCAGTATGTTTAGATCTATCCTGATTTCCGAATCTTCAAAATGAGTGTTCGTTTGTCAAAAACGGGCTTGTAAAATAAGATATATTAAGATATATGATAGAGAGAGTATTATAATGTGATTGTGAAAATGAGAGTGTAAGTGTTTGAGTGCATGATTGTATAAGTGTGTGGGTGACTGTGAAAATGAGAGTGAGAGTGTGAGAAAGTTAATGTAAGAGACTGAGAATGAGTGATTAAGAGCTATGTAGTGAGTGTGAGAGAGAAATAGTGAGAGTTTGAGGGTGTGTTAAAGAGAGAAATACTGGGAGAAGAGGAAAATATTGTGTGTGTATGAGGAGAAAGAGAGAATGAGTGAGAAGGAGAATATATAAGGGCTAATATGTGATAAAGTGTGTCAGAGAGTGTGACAGAGAGAATATAAATATGTGTGTGTGAAAAAAATATTGTACAATTTCGGGAGATAGATTGTGTGAAAGAGCGTTTGAGAAAGAAAGTAAGAGAAGGAGATATTAGCTTGAAAAAAAAAGATTGAGAGAGAGCTAGATAAATAAATTAAGAGAGCTAGTTTGGGAGTGAGTTTGAGAGAGAGAGAGAGAAAAAAGTTGGTTTGAAGCAAGAAATAGTGTTTTTGAGATAGAGAGAGTGAGATAGAGTGAGATTGCGATGATGAGATTGATATAAATAGAGACTTGAGGAAGAGGGAGTCTCAGAGAGAGAGAGAGAGAGATTGAGAGCGTTAGTGAGAGAGGGTTCAAAAGATATAACGTTTGAGAGAGATATAGCGTGTGGAAGAGAGCTCAAGGGAGAGAGAGTATAATAAAGATAATTTGAGAAACTATGTAATAAAGAGTGTGTGTGAAGGTAGAGAGTGTGGGAGAGAGGGATAAAGTGTTTGAGAGAGACTGAGAGAAGATTATATATAGAGAGAACTTTATAGATTGAGTATGTGTAAGTGTGTGTATGTGTAAAAGTAAGGGTAGAGAGTGTGAGAGAGTATATGAGAGCGTGAGAGACTCTGATAGAAAGAGAGAATGTGAAAATATAGATGAGGTACTCACATATTACGTTACTTTGAAATATAATTCCCACTAAAACCAGTATCAACATGGAAAATAACCAAACTGACTGTTTTTGTAAAGATGTAAAAAATAGATGTGCACAAAACATTACTTTCAAATATCATATACTAAAAAAATAACCCGGTAAAATAGAAACTTAGCTTAAAATTATGTATATTTATTGTTTTACTACTTGCCAAAATGAACATAAAAACCCATTATTTGATTATAATACACATCAAAACTCATTATTAAAAAAACACCAAAACTCATAGTTAGATAGTTAAAATGGCTATTATTAAATATTATTCTAATTTATTTTATAGTTTTTAGCTTATAATACATACCTAAATATATTTAAACAATTTTATCATGCGCAAAACAAAACTTTGACAATATTTTACGAACATAAGCCCTTAAATTTTTAATTTTCGGATTATTCTCAGTATTATTGATTTAAATGTGAATTAACGATTACAACATTCTAATAAATAAATGGTACGGAACTCCGCCCGTACTTTCTCGCTCTATTGTATACAAATGGAGATATTTACACAAAACTCGTAATATATATGAAACTAAATACTATACACTAGCAAACCCAACCATAAATGCACTATACTTATGTGAAACATATGTTAAATTCAAGTTTTATCTTTTATAATTTTATTTATAAAGAATTAATATCTTTGTTTGTTTGGAACGATAAAAAAGATCAATATTAGATACATAAGGGTCAACACTTCATATTCAAATTTGGACTTCCAGTTAAAATTGTCGACATTTTCTAGGTCTTAGACATCCTCATCTTCCAATTTCTCATTTAAAATTTTTGTCCAAAAAAATATATAAATATTGACTATTGAGTATAAAATAGAGATATATAATTGTTGTACAAACATTTCTCTTAAGAGGTTTAAGTAAAAATAACAAACATTTGAGAGACTTATTTATATTTAATGGACCCGCCTCGGTGGCGTAGTTGGCTAACGCGCTTGTCGTGTTGAGCTCAACTGCTGAGGACGGGGAGATCGAGGTTCGAATCTCGGTCGTGTGAACTGAGGGTGGTTTTTCCTAAATGGTTTTCCACTCTCCCTCCACGCAAATGCGGGTTCACTTCCTCTAATTCAACCTTCCCAATACCCTAATCCATTAGAGTAATTAGTACTTAAAGCGTATAACCCAAACGGGTAGTAAGACGCGGTGCTAAATATTATTATTATTATATATTTAATACTCTATGACATTGGACAATTATTGCGTTAAAACTTAAGTAGTGTCTCTTTACAACTAAAACTAATAAAATTGTATTAATATATTTGCCAATATCTCAGAAACTGTTGGTTTTATAAAAATATATTTCACATAAATGTTTTTCATTTTTAATAATGCTTCTAGTTTGCAATGATAAATTATCTAGTATATCAAAGAGTTGTGGAGATACGAAATTTCTGCTTCTATAAAGTACCCTAAAATTCATTTTCATGGGAAGATGAAAATATCCAGTTTATCTCTAATCTTAATCAACGCTTAGATACGAATTTTAATCAAAATCGTTTTAGCCGATTTTGAGAGAATAATATTTATTAAATTTACGCTCTTTATTAACTACTCTTAATTTTAAGTTTAAACAGACACAAAGGCAGACGGCATTTGAGGGACCACATTTTACGGTTCAGGAGGTCATGAGACGTTGACATCCATCAACATTTCAGGTTAGATTTTTTTTTACAGTCGCAAATAGTTTACCATTTGTGTTCAAAAAGTTAATAAATATTGATATTTGAGTATGGCTTGAAAGTTATAGGTTTTATAAAAATATGCTTCGAGTAAAATATTTGTATTATAAAAAGATCTACATATGTACAATGATAAGTAATTTTATATCTCAAATAGTTTCGGAGATATGATTAAAAAAATGAGAATTTACGCATCAAACCGGAGCCCTTAAAGTCATTTTGCCGAAATATTGAGTGTGTCCATTTTGTTTATAAAATTTATACATGTTGAGAAATGAAATTTAATCAAAATCGTTAGAGCCAATATACTCACTTTTTCCATGGTACTAAAATTGCAAAAATGCACTATCTCAATTACAAACCTATACCTTCCATGAGCTAACTCCAAACCGTCCACTTTATTCGCCCTATCTCTATGTTGAGCTATTTTAAGCCAGTTCACCTCATTTAACCCTATTCTTATTTGAGCTAGATCTATCCAGTCCACCTCATTACATCTAATCCTTATCTTGAGCTGGTTCTATCCAGTACACCTCATTACATCTAATCCTTATCTTGAGCTGGTTACTATTCAGTCCACCTCATAGCACCCTATCGCTTTCAGATCCATTATAACATTATCCTCCCATATGTATATAGGTCTACCAAGAAGGTTCAAAATTAAATTTGATTCGGCAATATTTACACAAATTATTCCATTATCTTTACCGATATCATGAAAACTTTAGCCTTCTTATGAAGAATTTAAGAATTTTTCCTCCCCAATATATTAATTAAAGTTACCTGGCAACATTTTTATGTGATAGGTTGGGAATTGCTCATAAATATGTTCTAGCTCCTCACAGAAACTAACATTTACTATGTTATCTTTTTCTGATTATGAACAATGTACAGCACATTGATAATTACAGTATTATTGTATTATACTTCCTTACTGCTAATAATGTATCTGTCATCTCATATAGTAGCCCCATGGCTTCTTTGGTGCTGACTGACAGCTCACAGCTAACTTCTGACAGGCAACATTTGGGTATATACCTAAATTTTCACTGTCAGAAGTGACAGTTGCTAAACATATGTTTTTTCAGATCATATGGTTCGGCGTAGGGATACATAATTTGGTCTGGTAACTTTTCAAAGCTGTACGTCAGAACCAAAGAAGTCACGGGGCTACTGTAGTTAGTATTTTTGGTGGCCTCTTATTTTAAGGTAACAGAGAGGGCGTAACACCCCCTAAATATATTTAAATTCCTCTGATTTTATGGAATATAAATTTGAAAAATGGCTTTAAAACAAAATGCAAATTACTTCTCGATTTATTCACGTTTCAAAAATATGTAGGGGTAGACCACTTTAAGTAGCTTTTAAAGACATCTCTCTTCCAGAAAGTTCATTTAAAGAGCAATATAAATAGCTTCTAAGGCCATACAACTTTCAAAATATTTTGGGAAGACTATTTTAAATACCACTCAATTTTGAAGAATTCTAAATAGTTTCTGAAAGCATAGAATTTTAAAAAAAATTGTTGCTGTAGAACCACTGAAAATAGCTTCTAGAAGCATCCTAGTTTTGAAAAAAAAAATCTATAGAAGACTACTCATGAGAGCTTATAATAATTGCCAAAAGGTTTAGTGGTAGACCAATCAAAATATATTTTAGGAATACCAAATATTCAAACATTTATCAGGAGGATGCTAATGAAAGGTAAATTTCTAAAAAAAACTTTATTTTTTTGCTTGGCCTCTCCTCCTAAACAAATAACGTTCTACGAGTACCATATTTTATAGACTCACGCTAGCTATTTGGTGATACATTTTATATCCGTACCGGTAATTCAAAGTCATCGTCATTGTAATAGACTGAACTGCTGATGAGAGAGAGGTTGAGGTTAGTATCTATGTTGGGTGCACTGGTGTGGGTCTACCCTTCTCTCCAACTTATGTTGGTCAGATTGATCTAGGAATTACTCCTCATCTTATATTTTTAAGATATATATAGCACTCTTATTCAACTTGATTACTAGGAAACCTTTCCGAATATTTATGTTGCAGCACAATGCCGATGCTTACATATTCACATATGACACAAATCACACCCAGAGATGTAACACCCCAGATTTACTCCCAAATGCAAATACTTCCGTCTAGTGTAGTCAACCTCGTTCCACTTGCCCGTTGCTATTTCCTCTGGGGACCCATTCTGGACTTCTACAAACGTTGACCATTCTATTTGCTTGCATGTCAGGATTCATTTCTCCTCAAGAAATGGGCCATTTATATCCAACATTTTCGGGGCCTACGCTTGGGACTTCCCTTGGAACTGTTAACAAAATGATGGCTGTGTTGAATGTAAAGTGAGGAAAATGTGACATAAAAAATGTTTCACAACTAAACATCTATGACAATATTAAATTTACCGAGGACGTTCAATATTTTTAAAGCAATAAAAATCATCAAATGAGTGAAACAGACTAAAATATAGGGTTTAATTGGAACCTGATTGATGTAAATGTATTTTATCTATTGTACCCATATTAAAATTTTTATTATCATGATCATTAAAAATATAAAATAAATAGAGATTTTATTTTTGTATTTTAGATCCACCCTTTCTTAAAAGTTTCGGTTTTCCTCTCTTTGTTGTATAGAGAAAAAAATACATCACATAATATAAATGTATTTACAAAAATAAACGTATATATCAACCATTAAATAATTTTTATATATTTGTATTTATCTAACTTTTGAATATATCGTTTCCAAGATCACACCAACTAACAAACTATGAAATGACCCAAATTATTCAGGGACGAAAACAATTATCTCTAAATGGTTCTAGAACAGTTAGTACTACTAAGCTGAATTAGGATCTCAGAGACAAAATTAATAAAACAAAGATTGGAAATATTTTATAAACAGCACACAATTTTATTTTTTAATATATAATGACTAGTTTTAATTTTAAAGTCTACAAACCACCAAAATACTTAGTTTATGTGCTACGAGTCTATCGGCCAATTAGAGCTGCCTTCAACTTACAGCAATTATCTAAGGACTCTAAATGAGCTGGGTTGAATTTAAGGAGATTATTACTACTATTATTATTAGTAGTAGTAGTTGTTGTAGTAGTAGTAGCACCGCGTCTTATTACCCGTTCGTGTTGTACGCATTTACGCTAATGTGTAGTGGAAGGGTTATTGTGACATAGATTAAATGGAGGACCTACAGTTTTACGTGGAATCCGAACCACGGTAGAGGCCTGGAATTCCCCACATTCACAAGCTGTGATTAATACACGTCTTCTCAGAGGTGAAGGAAGAGTTTGGAAATAAGATAGATCTGTGACGAGACCGAGGAATGAACCCTGAACCCCAGAACAGAAGTACGACACCTTACCCCTAGACCACGAGTTCACATAATTTAGGGAAACAAATCAGTATTAATCTAAAATTATTATAAAGAATAACTACCGAATAAAAACCCCAGTGCGCCCGGTGAGTGTGTAGCATCAACCTCTAAAGCTAGAGCAAGTAGTAGAAACATAAATAACCGGGGTCACCCAGTAAATTTAATAAATAATCACTTTAAGAAATATAATAGTTCTATAAAGGTGTTTACGTATAGCACGACTGGTTCTAAGATGCAGTAATAAATAAAAATTAAAACAAATATTTCGGTATTTGTAACATTAATCTATAAATAATGTTTGTCAAACCGAAATACAACATTGAAAGAGATACATTGATTTTCCCTTTATTAAATAAAATAAATTATTACCCACTTTGGTGGTCGTACAATCTAACGCACCACTCTTGAGTTAGACTAAACTGCCGATGATGGGGAGATCGAGGTTTGAATCTCAGTTGGATGTACTTAAAATGGTTTTTCCCAAATGGATATCCACTCTACCTAAACGAGAATGCTTGTACATTTCAAATAAATATAAATTTTTTAATCTCTAGGGCCATTCGCATCATTAGTATATAACCCTAACGGGTAGTAAGAAATGGTGCTAAAATATTACTATAAACGGAGGGGCAAAAGTAAAAAATATTTACTATAAGGTTGAAGTTTGGTATGAAGTGTTATCAATATAAATTATAACTAAACATTGTTTACATTGTTAAAAATCGGCTGGAATTGCCACAATTCTCAAAACAAGAATGGTCTGGAATTACCTTAGCTATCAATTATCCGAATATATTTTATTTTCCTTGTACTCTATTGAAGTGCTCCACTGTAGTGTGTCCACGCTACAGATTCAATCCATGGTCTCTTGATTGGTGACCTCTGCTATCAACTCTTCCTTTTAAAATGTAATACTGTGTATATTTTAAAGGGTAGTGAGTTATAATTAAGTGAACACTTTACCAAGTTCATACCAAATTTTGTTTTTATTTTTTAAAAGGCCCTTTTTATTAACATTGGACGTTAAATTCTAGAAAATATTTTAACAATCATCAAGAAGTTTGAAAATAAAGACTTGGACAGCTTTGAAATGTGGGGTTGGAGAATATTTAAGAAGATCAGGTGGACAGACAAGTGGTTAAATAAAGAATTATCAACAGGAGTGGCTCAGAAGAGAATCATTTTTGGTATGATTCTTCGCTACAAAGCAAACTGGATCGGGCACATCCTTAGGAGGAACTGTCTGCATGACGTCATAGAAGGAAGGGTTGAAGGAAACAGGGCCTTAGGATTAGAAGACACGAAGGAAATAAGAAAGTACTGGGAGCTAAAGGAGGAGGCGATATAAGTTCACTGACAAAAGGAATGGACGTGTCGTAAGACAGAAAGCCTAGCAATAATAATAATAATAACAATAATAATAAATAGATGAACGGAATGTAAACAGGGGTGAAAGAAGAATAGAGGGGTAATGTTAAGGATATAACTTTATTTTCCCAAGCTTTCAACTATAAAGAAGTGTTTGATGGTGTATTATTATTTATTGTTATAATTAATACTTATTGTTAATACCAACTACACACTTTGTCTAACTAATATTTTTCTGCAGGAAGAGGAGAGATATTATTTAGAAATTACACCAGTATTATTCTAGTTCACACCGATTGTATGGGCTACAATTGAAGAGGAGGAACAGAGAATGATATTGATGGGGTTGGGGGTTTGTGCTCCCTGAATTTTACTTGGAAGCTTGAAAATCAATCTCGAGTGAACACGAGCTTATTTTGTCTCCATAAAGCGATTAATTGCCTTTTTTCAAATAAATATTGGTGAACTGCCTCTTAAACAATATGTTTGATAAAATTTGCCTAATATATTAGTTTAATATAAATTAAAGGCCTAATGGAATAAGCTCTAATCCATAGAGCAGGGCTTAAAAATTGTTCTTACAATCGAAGTGTCATTCTCGAGTGTAGTCAAAAACTTAAATTCACGACATATAGCTGAGTGTGACGAACCCATCAAGTGTTTCACTACTAACCCCCTTTTTATAGGAGATAAATTCTTTGAAACAACTATTAACACAATAATTGTGTACAAATTATAACTTGTTAGTTATTTTATAGTTGTAAATATCTGTATTATTTTTTAAATATTAGAATGCGTTTATTTCAGATCAAATAAAACGGTTTGTTCCAAATGAATTTATATCCAAAAAGTAATTAAGCCCGGTAGCGCCATTTTAGTCCATTTTCGTGGAAACTTATATGTAAATTGGTTCTACCATTTTGGATTTTTCAAGTTTCGGATGAATCTCATAGAGTTCCTAAACTTCCAACCTATGTTTCAGCTCTTAAGAGTCTAGGGTGCTGGTAAGTAGGAGAGAGATTCCAAGAAGGACAGACACCGCATGGATTTCATAATGGCATATGTAGATTGCCAAGACTTTAATAAATATTGATATCTTAGCTAAGTGTTGAAATTATTATTTCTAATCTTCTTCCATCCCACAAAAGTAATACTTTTTTCTAAGCCAAAAATTTATTATTTAAAAATGAGGTTTGTGAGGAGCATGTTAGCTGTCACAAGAAGAAACCAGCTTAAGAATGAATTTATTAAGAAAAGAAAGGAGGCACAGGAAGTACATGAGATAGTAGAGGAAGCAAAACTGGGAAGGTATGGGCATGTAATGGGGATGGAGAAGAAAAGGATGCTACAGGAAATGCTGTAGATGAAGTATTTAGGGAAAAGACTGCAAGAAGGGACAAGGAAGTTATGGGAGGAGCAGATAACAAAAAGTTTTCAGTTGCGAGGAGAGGAATGGAACAAATTAAAGGAGAAATAAGGGTGAAAGAAGAGAGGAAGATAGAGGGATTACACTAAACTGATACAGCAACAGGTTAGAAATAGTTGTTGATGATAATGATTTAAAAAAATGTGTTTTCATAAAAGTTTTAGTCTTTGGCATTAATTGGTTTTTGACCCCATTTCTTCAATCATACAATATCTTAAATAAAGTCCTTTATTGAAATACTTTTTTTTTATGTCCCAGAGAGTGGCGAATTTCCCAACTATTTCATCAACAGGAAAAGGTCGCGTTGATAGGATTTCTTAGGACAGCTGAAGAAAAGTCACACGTCTTACCCCACACTCCTCATCCCTAAAAAACTCTGTTTCAGAATCAAAAGAAGTAATTTCCGGCCACCACACTGGGTAGAGAAATATTATCCGTCCTTTTCGATCTCTCACACGACTGACCGTGGGTAAGAGATGGCGTCTTTGAAGAAAGTGTGAATGTGAAACAAAGGAAGTAAAACGAACCAGTTTATGTTCAAACTGGTAAAGGCGATCAACTATCGGCATTATTTTATCTGTTCTTTCAACAAAACGGATATTTCTAATCTTTCTAAGAGAAAGGGACCATGAATGTGAAGATAATTTAGAGAAAAATGCACCAACAATACTGATTAAAGGCTATGGGAAAAACACAGTGATAGATGATATTCGTGAACGGGGATTTCGTGTCGCGTCCAGAAAATTATTTTGGGATCATTAAGAATGTAAGGTAGGTACCAAGTTAGTACAACCACCTAACATGAAAGAGATGTACCGAGCTGCGTCCAGCAACCTAACCTGAAGCAGAGGCATCCAGCTTCGTCTCACCTATCCAACTTTATTACTAGAACAGTAATGTTAATTAGTTATTTTTTTCTCTGCCAGCATGAATACTAGTTCTAGTGAAAAAATCAAATGAATGGTCCTACATTTACTGATCATAAAGTTTTAGTTGATGGAGCTGTAATTTGGAGATGTATAAGGAAAACTTGAAAATATTTTTAGTATATTTGTTCCAGTTTAAAACTTGAAGATAAATTAAAACCAACAATATAATAGGACTAACCCAAGATTTAAATGTATCTATATTTTGGCTGAAAATTACAAACACCCTACAAACTGAAAAATCAAATAACAATTTCTACCGTTATATATAATATTTGACAGTAGAATTTACTGAATTATACTTTTATGTATCATTCTGAACACTATTTTGTACACCTTTCCAATATTATTTGTGCTATCAAAATTCACATACTCGGATACAACTCATAAGTTAGTATAATTGTATCTGTGCCCTCTTCGTGACACAACTCATGTGGTAGTATAATTGTATCTGTGCCCTCTTCGTGACACAACTCATGTGGTAGTATAATTGTATCTGTGCCCTCTTCGTGACACAACTCATGTGGTAGTATAATTGTATCTGTGCCCTCTTCGTGACACAACTCATGTGGTATTATAATTGTATCTGTTCCCTCTTCTTGACGCAACTCAGGAGGTATTATAATTGTATCTGTTCCCTCTTCTTGACGCAACTCAGGAGGTATTATAATTGTATCTGTTCCCTCTTCGTGACACAACTCATGTGGTATTATAATTGTATCTGTTCCCTCTTCGTGACACAACTCATGTGGTATTATAATTGTATCTGTTCCCTCTTCGTGATGCAACTCAGGAGGTAGTAAAATAGGTTTTCTGTTCCATCTTCGTGACACATCTCAGGAGGTTGTAAGATATTTTTACAATAATATTTAATATTTCTAGTTGTGTAGTAATTTTAGAAAGTTCACCTTGAATATTTTAAATTAAACATATAAAATTATATATTATTCCTTTGTTGTTTATATAATAAACACAAAATTCTATTATTTAGGTTTCTAAGCAAGTTTATTTAAATGATAGTCAATGTGTCTAATGTTTATAGTAATTTACTAAGCTTGGGTTTTTATAAGAAATTTTATTGTTACTTTAAATGTTGTAATATACAGAAATAAATGGATTTCCCGACTCTAATCCATTCATTATGAAACTAGCAGAAGTACCCTGAGTCGCTCATGGTAAATACGCGATGTATTATTTGGCTACCCCTGGCAAGGCTTTTATTTAATTTCATCAAGCAGAAAGAAAATAATATCTCTTCATTTTATTTCTTCCATCCTGTTTTTAATTATTTTTAAAAATTAAATAAAAATTTTAAATTACGGCATATTCGTGCACAGAGGTTATTAGATTTAATATTGCAGACCTTTGCATGTGTTAAATACTAAGCAACGTTAAAGACGTACAGAAAATCTCTTCATTTTAATCATAAATAAGATACATAGATTACACGTCAAGTCAATAGCGAGCTATCCACACATTCACACTAGTGGGGTAGATATGAGGCAGATGGACTTCAGAGGAGTTTTTTAAGATTCTTTCCCTTTTTTAAAATTTATTTGAAGAGATATTTAACACGCAATTTCTAAACCAAAGGATGTTATCATCACACGGCATATAAACTAACCTAAATTAGAACATATATAACATCCAACCTCCATTAAATCATCAATATGATAGGAGAAACCCACATTTTACTAATGATACAATTTTCGTGGTCATACCAGTAATCGAGTCCAATACCTATAGCTCAATAGACAGATATGATACCGACTAAGCTAAAATGTCAGACTTTCCCCAAATTCAAGAGAAGGAAGATTGGAAACCATAACTCCCTCATGTTTGGTTGAGATTTGAACCTTAGCCCCCCATCAATATAAATACAGTACCAACCATCTTAACGTCTTATCTCTTTTGTCCATCGAAGTACATTACAAACTGTTAAAAGATTATGGGACAGAACATGAAAAACTTAGCTTCGATTTGAAAATTTTAATATTTTTCTATGTACCGTTCTCAAACTACGCCTAAAAGATAGAGGTGACTACTAGCCTAAAAGAGAGTGGACGGAAACCAAGGAAATTATTACAACAAAAAGTGAAAACATTTACAACTTAAGAAATATTTTAATTATATATTCAATGTAATAGACAGAGGTAAAACAACAAATTACAGTGCCTTACAAGTCAAACTGAAGTGTGTTGGAAAACAAATAACTCCCGGCTCAATCTGCGCTTGCGCAGTACTTTTAAGAGTATATTTCTAACTCTCAAGGTATATTATTATTTTATTTGAACTAGTCTGGAAGAGAACAAAAATATAAATAAAATGGTTAATATTATAAAAAATAATTTATAGAACCTTTCTTAAATGGTTTACAAAGCATCTGATTCGCCACAGTGAACTCAACCAAAATAAATTTAGGATCAAGATTTAAATTTAAATACTGAATAAGATATTTATTAAAAATTTAAATTACTAAATTTTACGATGATTACAAAGAACTTAAAGAGCCTCTTTAAAATGGTTTACCACGCATCTGATTCATCACTGTGAATACAAAACAAAACAAATTTAAATTTTAGGATCAAATTTAAATTTAAATATCGAATCATTTAAAAAAATGTAAATCCTTAAACATGTGGATACAGAAAAAACAAATTTAAATTTAAATATCGAATCAGATATTTTTAAAAAGTTTAAATCATTAAACCTTACGATGACTACAAAGAACTTAAATAACCTCTTTTAAATGGATTACAACGCGTCTGATACCCCACTGTAAATACAGACAAAACAAAATTAAATTTAGAATTAAATTTAAATATCAAATCAGATATTTATTATTAGCACAAAAGTTTGACTTCCCGACTAAAAATCGAACCATCGCGGAACTATTAGCCTCGTCACTTTTAAAGAAATCGACAAAATTCCTACATTTTATTATTTAATATTAAATTAGTAAACAAAGTATTGTTACGTTAGAATATTTGTAATTCCTCACTAAAATAATCGGTGAGTTTTAAAGTCAAAACTCTATTAACCAACAAAAATAAGTTACTTTAATATTTACTCCTAAGAAGATACGTCTACAAAAATAACCTATTAAAGAAACATTATCAAATTAAAAAATTTAAACAATCACTAGTAACCAAAAGAACAATAAAAATAATATTTTAGCTAAATATGTCAATCCAAAAAAAGAATAAAAAATGTGGATACCCGAATATTTCAAAAAATTACTAAAATAGTAGCGCCCAAGCAGATATAGGAAACATTAAGTGCTCCATGACAGCATTTACTTTCAAAAATAAAACCTTTATCGAAAAATTCTAGATGACTACACTGAATGATTTCAATTACATAATAAGCTTAAGTGTTCAATGTAATCAAAACCATAGTTGTAATATAAAGTTTATATATATATATAAATGCTAGCTAGATCATATTCTGGCCCTGAAAAAGACTTATCGTGGAAGTTTTGGATGTAGCAGTCCTCGATGATAGCTGAACGCTAGCTATATAACAGTCTAGTTGATGGATTAGTAGTTGGGAGATTTTCTTATTAGGAACTTGATTAATAGTAGTGTAATGTCACAAGCCAAACAGCTGGTGGATATGCTACGTCTCCTTAGCCACGTCCAACAGTCTCTCGGTGTGTTGTAGTTGCATTTGACTTGTTCCCAAGACATGAACACCAGACACGTGGTGAGCGGCTGTAGACTCTAGCTACGTTAATTTGGTCACGTAGACAAGTTCAAGAATACGAGTGTTCCTCCTGTACCTCAGGTTGGCTTATCAGTGCATTTATGGATCCCTCTATTATAACGTCTTGTTGCTGCATTATTCATAGCTTTTTAGGACTTCTGCTCGTTTTAGAATTTGGTGTGAACAGTTGGTTATGGAAGTCACGATAATCCGGAAGATACAACGATTGAGTAGAGCACCTATATTATAAATAGTAAGATTGTGATACTTAATAATGCTGAATGTCTATGAGTATAAATTTATTTGGTGTGGTAGTATACTAGCTAGTATTGCTAGTATTTGTATTGCAGGATTTATCTATGTATAGGCTTATTTAGGGTAGGTACTACCATTGTTACATTAGCAGTACAAGCTAGTTCTACAGCTACACATATAACTTTTTTTAACATCGCGTCTTACTGCCCATTTGGGTTATATGTTTATATAATTATTATGCTAATGGGCTATGGACCAGGAAGATTAAATATAGAGGAAGTGTAACAGGAATCGCTTGGAGTGATGGAAAATTCATTTAGGGGTAAACCACCCTTGATATACCCGACCAGGATTGAGCCACGATCTCACCGTCATCGTTAATCTGGTTTGTTGCGAAAGTAGTGCCTTTATTGATACTAAAATTAATTTTACATTTAAAGAACCAGATTCGATTACTATTCACAACTGTATTTTTTAATAGTGTTTTAAATCTCATAGTTATTTTTTATCTAAACGATGATCATATATATATATATATAAAGGCCTATATATTTGTCAAGTATTAAATTCTACTTTCTGAGGTCACAACATTATTTAATAATGGCTTGGATTTAATTAATTCTTAAATATGATTCGCATCTGACCCAGGATATAGCTTACATTATTATGTAACCATTAACAAAGTTTTGAAGGGTAGGATTGCAGTTATTCATAATTTTGAATTGATATAATTACACTATCAGAGGGTTCTTCAGAAGGGGAGCCCTACTTCACTAAATTTGTTATATGGCTTTGTCAATTTGCGTTCACCTTGTTTACGATGTATTGTACGTGCAATTACATAGTTTACTACACTTAAATGTTTGATGTACAAACCTTTTTAAATATAATGTGGTATTATATTAATAGTGTTTAGTAACAATACCCTCACTAATATTCCTCCTATTTGCCCATTCTCACACTCCATTTATTAGTATTTGTTTCTTAATCACAGAAGCCACACTTAAATAATTTTCAATGTCTTATTATTTTATAGGTTAGGTGGCTCACTGCTAGTCCTATTAATTTTAAAATGATTAGACATACAAAGCAACTTGGTGACAAAAGTAGCACAAGTAAAAATGTTACAATTTTAAGAATCAAATAGTCGAAGTTATTATTTATGCTTTTTAATTAGGAATTTTCCATTAAGATATCATATTCTGAGAATTTAAATATTACACCTGCACACGGAAATCAAACCCGGGACTATTGGCTTAGTACGCTAAAGATCTTACCACTGAGCTATTTATAGCCGACGAATTGCGCACGTCCATCATAGACTCAGCCTTAAAATATGAGTGAGGAATGACCCTGAGCACGGGACGGTTTCGGGAAAGGTCAGTGGTTAGAGCATTAGCGTACTAAGCCTAAAGTCCTGGTTTCGATTCCCGTGTCCAGGTGTCATTTTTAAATTTTCAGAATATGATGCTTATAATTTTAGTCTAACGGTGGGAAGATAACTAAAAGGCTTAGGATTTTCATTGGTAAAAGTGGCACAAGTCGTCATTAAATACAATGCCACAAGAGGCAGAAATGTTGCTGGTGAATTATGTAGACCTACACGTCGTTCATGGTAAGCCTGGAACGGTGACACTTCTGATTAGTGAAGGTTAAGTTTAGTTTAATTGTAGTGATAAAGTGACACATGTCAAAACGCGATACATACTCTAGTGAACATAACACATTTCAAAAAGTGACGCCTTTTATGACTGAGGTACTTTAATAAGCTAATATATTCCAAAGTATTATTTCAAGCTGAGACGGCTTACCTGATATTTTCCTTCTCTTAATTCGTTTTATTTATATTTGCGTCAATTTTACCATATATTATATTGATTCTATTCAGTCTTATTAAAATAAGGATTATTTACATTTTATGGTAGATTGTAACTGCATTTTAAATGGAAGGATACTATATTAATAACCAAAAACTGCTTAATTTAAAGAAATTCACTTTGTTGAAGATATATTTATTTCCTTGTTGAAGACTCATAAAAGGTTCAGGCTAAGTTTTTGCGATGCCAATTGCCTGTGTGGATCTCAACCTTGAGCCAAAACAATTTTACTGATCGGGGTAAAACTTGGTATCTAGGGTATCTATAAGGTTACTTCAAAGAACGTTTTGTAATTATATATACAAACCTAAGATTAAGGGTAGTTTACTAAAGGGCAAAATGAAATAAAATTTATAATTCCAAATTACACTCAAGCTATTTTGAATAGACTCCATTTTTAGTTACTGTTTAACATTAAAAACAAAATTTAAATATTCATTTTCCCATGAAAATGACATTAAGGGTACTTTTCTCTAGTTGAAATTTCCAGCTTCGACAAGATTTCCGCAACTATTTGAGATAGTGAATATACTATCATTGTTAAGTTGTAGTACTATTAAAAATAAAAAAAACTGTATTTTAAATATATTTTTATCAAAACAATAAATACCGAGACATAAATAAATATTTTTTTAATTGAGGTACTTTGAACTGTGTGAATTGATTGGTATGCTCTTATGTGGGCAGAGAAGTTCTTATTTTGTAGAGGTTTCTGTGAAAGTGTATGTTATTTCATCTATGCCTTTGGTAGAACGTGATGCAACATTTTTCCAACATGTTTCTACAAAAATCCCAATTTTTTCATTTCAGAATCTTAGGAGTTTTAAATAAATGTCTCAAATTCTAGATAAGGTAGAGAGAAAGTCTGTGTGGTGCACCATACTTTTTTTTAAATAACACTCACCTCAAATTACAAATTTCTCATTCAAGTGGTTTTGACAAAGTTCTTTTTTCAACCACTTTAATTACAAAAAATCCCATCGACGATTTAGTGTGTCTGTGTTAGGGTGGGTCCGGAGGGGCTCAGTTTATACCAAATATACATATTGCATTATATATATTCATTTAGATCTTCTGTTGCAGAGAGGCTTATACGAGTACATAATACTCATCAACATATTTTTACACTCATATTAATAACTTTTTCAATCAAATTAATTATTACATATAAAAGATAGAACAATATATAGGGAGTAATTAGAATTGTATATTTTACTTTATTAAGCCATTATTATGCGCGCATGGCTTATTTTGTTCTATTTTGGAGTTCTTATATTAAATAAACAGCTAAAGATGTCATTATAGTTAAAATAATTTAAATACCACTACTAAAATCATAAAAAAGAAATTAGCTATATACTCAACTAGCGATATATGTACTATCTAAATAAAAATGGTTAACATGGTACAGCTATATCCTCTTTATTGGAAAAGGGATACTTCATTACCAAGAAACTGTAAGTAATGTATGTATGTAAATACTTACAGTAAAGTCCCAACTATCCGCGGAATTGGGTGGCAAGGGTACCGCGGATAACCCGAAAAAAGACTAAGAATTAGGTTTAAACACGAACCAAAATATTTCAGCATAAAAACTATATTTTATTGTACAAAAAAACATAATATGTAAAACTTTTAAAATATGTTTAGTACATCAGAAACCTTTGCTCTAAGTCTAAGTCACTAAACTAGAGAATAGTAAACAAAAAATAATATCTACTGTACTGTTAACAAAAAGTGTTCAGTTACGTCGCCAGATGTGCATCTTCGTTTTGTTCCTCTAAATATTGAAGCAATCCATCTACGTGCTGCAAAGCAGTTTTGTTTTATATAAGCGTAGACTCCTTGTCTTCTTCACTTTCACTTTGTGCTTCTTTGTTCTCGTTCACTCCCATTTCTTTGTTCATTATCTCTACATCAGTCAGCCGTTCAAACCTTGGCTCACTTACGTAGCATTCCAGCCACACTTCTATGTTCTATTTGTCGACATTCTCACCTCCCGGAACGGATGTCATTAGGTCAACAAGTGTAGCGGTCATTCTCTTCTTCACAAATGTTTTGGTTGACATTTGTTCCGATATTCGGAAAGAGTTTTCTCCACGATTTAATGAGAGTTGAGGCTTTTATGTAATTCCATGCAGACGCTATAACATATATGCTATCCAAAATTGTATAATTTTTCCATAATTCTTTGAGATCACAGCCTTCTTCGATTTTTGACAGTAACATCTTTGTTCTGTATGTTCTCTTTATGGTTGCAATGACTCCCTGGTCCATAGGTTGTATCAGCGCAGTAAAATTTGGGGGCAAAATCTTTGCGAAGATTTGCCCGTCAGAATATTTAAGCACACTTCTAGCTGGGTGTGTAGGCGCGTTGTCAATTAACAAAACTGCCTTCTTTGGCAAATTTTTTGAGTCAAGATGTTTACGTACTTGAGGCGCACAAATCTTTTCAAACCATTCTTGAGAAATCTACTGGTTAGTCCAACCTTTTTTGGTTGAAATAATCAACTGGTACATTTTATGCTTCTCTCCCCTTAAAAGACTTCGGTTTCTTAGATTTACCGAGACTATCCACAGCGGTGCTGCATGGTAAGCTAGTAATTATTTCCTTGCTACTTTTGTGACCTGCCACTTGATGTTCACTTTCAAATGCTAAAGTACGATTGGGAAGACACTTCAAAAAAAACCTTGATTCATCAGCGTTATAAATGTTTTCCTATGACAGATCTTCAGACAACACAAACTTTTCAAAATCACGTTGAAAATCATCAGCTGCTTGTTGATCACCACTCATATTCTCTCCATGTAGACCAATATTTATAATTCCATTACGTTTATTAATACAATGTAACCAACCGTATGACGCATCAAAATCTCCTTCCAAGCCTAACAAATAAAAAAAATTGCTTCAGCTGCAATGATAGGTCCAGACACGGGGGTGCCATCACTTCGCACCTGAGCTAACCATTCCGCTAATGCTGAGTCAAGTTCATTATAGGACCAGACACAGGGTGCCATCACTTCGCACCTGAGCTAACCATTCCGCTAATGCCGAGTCAAGTTCATTATAGGCGGATTTCTTCATTGTTTTTCTTTTTTCCATCCCAGAAGCACTGTCCGACATTGATACAAAGGCCAACAGTTTGTCATTTTGCTTTTAAACGTCTCACACTGTTGTTTTCCCCGATCCAGTAATCCAAACACATCTGCTTCCTTGAAGCTTCATGTTCTATTTAAGAAATCATTTCCAGTTATTGTGTAATCGTTAACATAACCTTCTCTCGTTTTTCAACCATTATTAATTTCAGGGACTAACGAAACACTAAACTCGAGCATTAACAAAGAAACATAAAACTCGAATGATCACTAAGCACGCTTAACAACAACTGACACCACTGGAGGACCACTCGGGTCATCAAGGTCAGTGATCAGAGAATGTGAAAGCCATGACCAAAACAAAAGAGCAATAGCCTGCCACTTATTATCAAATTCCGAGAAGGCCTATAGGATTATGATGCACAATAAGCCTGTCAGTAATTTTCAACCTTCGCGCTGTAGGACCAATTGTATTTTCCCTGTTGTGGGCTTGGAATGAAATGGTTGGCTTTTTTTGAGGTTCGTAATTAAAAAACCTTTTCACGGCACTCGCGAATAATCGGGGCTTTACAGTATTTTGATATTTATTATACTATATTCTAATAAATGATTAATGATAAAATTTAATATTTAGTTCTTGGGACATGCCACTCATTAACAATTGGTATTAGGAGAATTTCAGAATTTATTTTATTGGTTTTATATGCCTTTTTTCATTAATTGATATTGTTTATATATTTAAAATTAATTTACTTTTATCATAAATTATAAATATTATATAGGCCTATATATTTGTGTATTAAGATAATTCATACAACATAGCTATTATTATTATTATTGTTACTAACCAATGATGCTTTGAATTAGTTTTTGATATCTGTAGTAATTATTTGCTAAATCTACAAACAAAATATACAGAAGCGATTTTAATTTTGTTTAATAGGATCATTTGTTTTGTAGCATCTATTAGTATCTTATTAATTACAAAGTACAGGCTGCATATTATTGTAATTACGGCAATGTACGTGCTGAGTGTATCACATTTCAATTATATTAAATTAATTTAAAAATGACATCTGTACACAAAAATATAACACAGGCCCTTTGTATTAGTACACCTGTGCTCCAAGACTAAACCAATTTGATTAAATTTAATTTGAAATATTTTGAAATATAATTTGCTAGGTAAAGGTCATATGATTGGTGTTAAATACATGATGATTATGTTATTACACGATAAAGTGATATTGGGTGTAAAAAAGGGGCGGGAGATAAGACATATGCTCGAATCCACGTGGCTTAATTGTTTAGTTAGCTTCATATTATTTATTCACAGGCCTATTATTTAAAGTTTACTGATAAAATGTTCAAAATTAAAAAAGTATTTCAATAAAAAAAAATTCCTGTTTCAATCTGTGATTCCCATGTTTTTACAGGCACTAAATATTCCCTATGCTGTACCGGTTTTCTAGGTGCTTGGAAATTCTGAACACAGTACACAACTTGAGGTGGGATCACAACGATTCTTGAAGTTATAGAATACCGGGGGAAACTCAAATAATTTCTTATGTCTACAATAATTTGGACAAATACAGGAATTTTTATGAAATACCTTAAAAACTGCATTATTCGTTAATTTGGTACATTACACTTTAAGTTTTACTTAGAATACCTTTTAATCAAGATAGAAGCGGACTGAAAAGTAAGCACGCTGATTCAAATACACGCCCATCTCATTCATTCTTTCTTCCCATCCCATACCCTGGCTCGCGTAACAACAGCAGACATTTTACCTTCAAGACCACCGTATCATCATGTTGTGAACACCAATGGCATGAATTCACAAAAGCTAGTTTTATGGAAAACGATATTTTATTCCTCTAAACTACTCCCTAAATATTCTTTATAAATGATTATTTCTTCTTGAAAACCTAAAAAAAGATCAAATAATTATTTGCAAAATAAATAATGGCAGCTATAAGAAGGCATGTTATTAAATAAACACGCGGAACGTGCAGAATTTAGGAAATAGTGTCCAATGCGCATTTCTATACCGGAGCCGACTGTCAGTTGTGATGTCACAGCATTGGAGGTGATGTAGTTCCAGGCTCGTAGCTTGTAGTAGGCTATACCACGATAGTTCAGATTTGGTATAGTTTATTTGGCCTTTGAGTAAGAAGACAATGCCGAGGAAAGTTATGGACAACGTGCTGAGGTTTTTCGGGCGTCTGGTTGAGCTCACCTGAGTGATATTATCTCTTAAAAGTGAAAAAGTGAGGTATGTAGTTTGCTTTTATTTAGCTAGTGAATATTTACTTTTTAATTAAAGTGATACTTTTCAAGCTACTAACCATCTAATTGTTTTGGACCCACCCTATATATATATATATGTATGTATGTATATATATATATGTTACCAAGAGGCCTTAGATATAAGATCCATGCTAAACGCAGTTCCATCAGTGACAGTTACATTTTGTGAAAGATATATATATATATATATATATATATATATATCTCTTTCACAAAATGTAATATGTGTTATCCACTTATGAGAATAAAAACAATCTAATTTTCCTCGTCTAGTCCCAATGGATTCACGGCGCCCCTTTTTCTTGAGATTTCTAGGTTTTCAGTTAGGGAATCACAATTCACCTCACTAACATTGTTGAGGAAATATTACTATTATGAAGGAAAAACAATATACACAATATACAACATTTTTCTTATAACTTAAGACGGGTGGTAAAGTAGATTGAAAATTTAAAAAATAGCACATATACACAACAAATGATATTATTCTTTGATATCAAATATAACCTTGGCCAAAATCCTTACCTATGGCATGCTTGTATAGATATAACACTTGAGTTGAATTGAGAGGAAAATAACAATAGCTAAAGTAAATAACACACTATCTAAGTTTATGCAAATTTTAATTCATAGAAAAATTAACATTTTTGAATTAAATAGTCGATTTTCTTGAAAATAAGATCTAATTCCCAAGACTTATTTTATAGACTATCTTCTTATATTCTTACTCACGTAAAGTTTTATCTAGACATAGTTCAATTAATTTAATAGTATAATATCCTGAAGCGTTCTAAACTATTTATCATTTCATAAAATTCAAGTACCTGGGAAATATGCTGATAAAAGTTCACTACTGCACCAAGGAAACTAGATCGAGGATTGCTGTGGTTAAGGAATCTTTCAACAAGAAGAGGCTACTGCTAACCATCTAGTTGAGTGTGTAACCGAAGAAGAAACTGATAAAATGCTCCATTTCGAGCATATGGAACAGAGACTTGGTCTCTAAGGGAGATGGAAAGAAAAAATTGGAATGTAGAGCTAGAAAGATTTGAGAAGACTTGAGAAGATCAAGTGGACAGTTATACTGACCAATAAATAATAAGGCCAAAGAAAATTAACTGAGAAAATAACCATTTGGGATGTGATTCTTCGGTACAAAGAAAATTGGACCGGACAAATCCCTAGAAAGAACCGTCTTCTGCATGACGTCATAGAAGATAAGTTTGAAAGAAAGAGGAGCTTAGGAAGGAGGGTTTGAATATCAGATGACTTGGAGGAAGAAAGAAAATTCTGGAAGCTGAATGAAGAGGCAGAGGACAGGGCACATTTGCGGGCACATTGGCGGTTGAAATTCACTGAGAAAAGGAATTGTCATGTCTTAAGACAAAATACCAAATAATAATGATAATAATAATAGTCCTATTTCAAATAATAAAACTACTATCAATATAGTTTTAGAATTATATTTTGTTATGTTATGAGGATTTCTTAGGAAATAATACTAGAATATATAGGCAAATTTAATATGATATTTGGAAAATGTATGTTATAAGGTTTACCTTTGGTACACATGTTTGCTTTACAAGATTTTACTAGTGAAGGATACATTTTATATTAATGGAGTACTAACAAATTATTTAAGATAAATTAAAAACCAAATTTTTACAACCAAATTTTAAAGATTTTACAATTAAATAACTGCTTAAAGGAAATTTAGATATTCAACCATTTATTGTTCTAAATAATGGTAGGACCAGGTTTGTTTTTGTATTTTCTTAGAACAAATTATATATTTAGATAAACAAACTTACTCACAAAATTGTTTCTTTATTATATACTATTTCATGATAAAACTATCATTAAAACAATACAATGATACATTCAAAAATATTACAACTTATTTTACATAAATGCTCTTACATAATATTTCTAACTACAACATTATTTTCGACAATGGTATGAATTTGTTATTTTCCACGACTATTTTCCTGTTAGAAATCCAGGAAACATATTCTGAATTCTGTTTAAAATGTCACTAAAAATATTTGGTGTCTCATTCTGAGGGTCGGACCACGCTACCTGAATGAGAGCCAGGGACACCATCAACACCATTAGGAACACTACTTGGCTGTTCATCTGAAACAGTAAACATTCAAACTCTATTTATCATAATATTGCCAGATACTTATTTGTTTTGACAAATATAAAATCCTAGCTTACTAACAAATGTTTGAATAAAAAAAAAGTTTAATTCAAACTTAAAATTATTTTTGTTTATCTACCTGTTCTATTGGAAATTATTTCCAACGATGATTTTAACAGTAACTGTTTCGATTTTTTTTAATGTCTTTATTAATTTTGTTTTGAACTCATAACTTAAGAGAGTTTATGTGATAACTGATTAAGAAATTATATTCTTGTAATTTTAGGGAAAACTTATGGGCATTTTCCCGAAAGCCTGTTTCTGAAAAAAGCTATAATACACTATTTGAGAAAGTTTGTACGATTGTGTCATACAATTAATTTATTTTTTGTTTTGATTTGTGGTCAAGATTTTTATTTTTATTTCATGTTTCCAACTATAAAGTTAAATAAACTTTTATTTGTATTTAATTGACATAATAGGTTTTGATTTCAACTATACAAATAGTAAATTTTTATTAAAGTTTGGAGTAGTAGTCAAATAATAACTATATTTACTAGTTTAAACAATCACTGTATTGCTCAATGTTAGGTATTTATTTATAAGGTTACTAACTAGTCAGCTATTATAAATATTTATGTAAGATTAACACTTTTCTAAGAGGGATTTCAACTACGTGGTTAAACATTATTTATATCTTTGAAGCATTTCTTGATGTGTTGGTTTTTTTGGTTGGAAATATATATAGCAATTTTCATTGGTAATTAATGACGAGTTTATTAACTTTAGATTTTTTGTCAACCGTACTTTTTATCTTTGGCTACCGATACTTGTTTGCATAGCTTATGAACCTATAATATTACCGATAACGATTCTAAAATCAATTTAATCATTGCATTTTACTCAATGGTGAAATAACACATATATAATAAATTTATTTAAAATAAGGTGTATTTACATATATTTTTGGAAAGTTTTATGACATTGAAGCAGCTTAGATGTTTTATTTATTTGAACAATATAAATATTTTTTGGTGTAAAACTTACTTTTTAATCATTTTGAAAATTTCCTAGCTAGAGTGAACTCAACTTCACTCTGTCATTGGAGGTCACATTAGATATCATAACTGAGATATGGTTCTTGTATATGCGTTTTTATTTTTCCTTTTTTATAATTCATATACTCCATATTCATAGATTTTAAAATTCACATTATTTTCTTGATTCCTAAAAATAATTTATCTAAAGCTAAAATATCATTTTACAATATAATTTTCAAATCAGTTATGTATGAGGAATGTTTTTTGGAACCAACTTCCATAATAAGATGAATGAATGTGTCATGGCGCATTCCAATATCAGTCTAATGTGTTTAAAGAAACTGATATTATATATTTCCTGGGCCAAGAGAATATAGAGGCCGTCTTTATATTCAGACGATTTGGTATGATCCCTCGATTAAAACAAAATAATAATGTTATAACAATTTATACCTTCTTAAACTCTTGGTGCTAGAGAGTCTATGATATTATGGCTGACAGTCTCGTGATATATCAATATTAAAGAAATTAATTAATTAATTTAAAAATAGCTAATCACACACTTAGTCACTTATGCTAAGCTGTTTTCGCTTTCTGTACTGGTTTATTAGTATACAAAGCTGTGAAAGTCGATACCTTATTTAACATACTGAGATTGCATTCTTAAATGGTTTTAGTCTTTTTACGCGAAAGCACAGCTATATCTTGACTAAACGTTCTTTTTTATTAAAGCTTGCCATACTTGACTCTGTAAACCATAACAGTCATTAAGAGAATGAATGATTGTAATAATATCCCAGAGGTGTTTTCTTTTAGAAATGTTTAAGTAGCTATGTTGTGTGGTTTTCAAAATATGTGTAACATTTTAATGATACTTTGTTTTTATTGCGCATTGAATATCATATCTAACGGAATGGTTTGTTTACTATTGGGAAACTTGGTTATCACTCTCTAGTTTCCTTGTGGTCATTCCTACCTCAAATTAAGAACATATTTGCAACATTGTTTCGTTGAGGTCGCGAGTAGCGACTTCTTACTGAATAACACCACATTATTGTATAACTGAAAGAGAGGATATGTGGCAATAGTTATACTGGAGAAACAACCAGAAAATACAGCTTTCCTCCATAAGATCTGAAGTTCCCTCAGCAGTGATATTCAATGTTACATGCTTAAATTAATATAGTAGTTTTAATTTAAAAACTAGATGTGTTTTTTAATACGAACAAAGTTTCTTTAAAGGCAGTGGGATATGTTTTAAGCGTTGTCATTAATTAAATGTTATATAAATGTGTATAATATGTTAAGCTCTTACATCACTATTAACAGAAAACTCACCCATTTATTATTATTATTATTAGCACCGCGTCTTACTACCCGTTCGGGTTATACGCACTTACGCTAATGTGTAATTGTAGGGTGATTATGATATGAAATGGAGGACCTACAGTTTAACGTGGAATCCGAACCACGGTGGAGGCCTGGCATTCCCCACATTCACAAGATGTCTTGTCAGAGGTGAAGGAAGGGTTTGGTAATCAGATAAATCTTTGCCGGGACCGAGGATTGAACCCCGGCCGCCAGCATAGAAGTCTGACACCTTACCCCTAGACCGCCAGGTCACCCTCACCCATTTAAGTCTACAGTTTTATATTATAATAAAGTGGATAATTCATACTGGTACTTTAAACTCCTTTTGCAGACGTATTAGAAAGAGATTAGTTTTGGGGCAGCAATTTGATGGCATTTTCGTATATATCTTAATAATCCCAACATAAGTTTGCTGATTATCGAGAGATCCAGGTTCATATATTAATAGGCTGTATTGAGGGTGGCTTTCCTAAAATTGTTTGTCATTCTCCACCCACGCAAATGAGTGTTAACTTCCTCTAAATATAGTCCCTAATAACCATTAGTGTAATTAGTACATAATCGTAGAATCCGAATGGTATTAAGACGTGGGAATAAAAATAAAGTCAGTAAAATGTGTGCTGTGTACGGATTCAAATTCAAAACATTGGTTTTAGTGAGCCCATATCTTTACATTATGTTGTTATTACTATGAAAAAATCAGTTACGTTTAAAAAAAAACATAATACTTTAATAGCATGGTTGCATTGTAGCCATTTTCGTGTATTATTGAAAGATAGATGAGTAATGTTCCATGTATATATATATTCATGGAACAATACTCATATATATATATATATATATATATATAGAGAGAGAGAGAGAGAGAGAGAGAGAGAGAGATATACATACATATAACCTTAGTTTAATAAGCTGTCTTAAGATATTCGAAGTTATGCAATTTATTGCAATTCGATACAATTTTATTCTGCCCTGTACTACCGCCCCATGTATGCTAGTTTTACTTTGTGTTATTTATCTGATAATTTATTCTGAAGGCTAACTGCAGCTACGTAAGTAATATAGAAGTCAACCAATTGCGACGACACAATTTTTATATCTCAAGGTCCCACCATGGTGAATATATATTAAGTTGATAGTTATAATTTATTTTTAACTTTTTGACTAAGTACAAACTATTTTAACTGTTTATATCTCCTTACCACTTCTTCCAACAATCTTACCTGTCCAGTCTAATATTCACTCTAAATTAAAATAATTACAATTCACAATAATAGGGTTTATATTTTATTACAAATTAATTCATATGAAAATTTGGATATGTTTGTACTCTGAATTTAACCATCACATTTCTTTTAACTTTTTCACCACATTCAATTATTTGACACAATACTAACGTAATATAATATTCTTTCGTTAATATGTTTTATTAAGTTCTTACTATATTGGAATTTATTTCAGTTAATTTCAGCAAACAAAACTAGTTTTAATTTATTGGTTTTTATACCTTTAAAATTGTTCAACCACAAGAAATATTGTAACCATAGCCAGGCGGGGGATAGCTGTAGTCATCATGTGGTATCAAGGTAGATGCAAGCATTTCGGTATATCGTAGTCAGATAAAAATGAGTTTTCACTCAATTATATTATAATATTATTTATTTGGCTATTATTTATAGCTAAAAGCATTAGCTAAAATATTCCCATTTTACATTATTTTATACACAAAATAATTTTTATCGACTTTTATACTTCATTTATATTGATGTTAAATGCTATGATTAACATTTTACTAAGAGTAATCTACCAGTATTTTATATAACAAAACTTTTGTTATTAAGATTAGTTTAGATCTTTGCCATTAAAACTACATATTTAAAAAATTGTATTAATATAAAACATAAATCCATCTAAACATGAATTTTACATAAAGTATAAAACTATATTCATTCATAATGCATATTTCTTTGAAAAAATCTTGCAAGTATTTATATATACTTTTTTGAATAGTATTTTCAAAATGTAATTTTTAGTTAAATGCTCTCATATAATCTCATTATTAATTAATTTAATTTCTTATTTGTTTAGCCCTAAACGTTAGGAATTTTTATTATTTATAATAACTTGGAGTAAGTTTAGATAAAAATAGTAGCCTTTATTAAAATAAATGTTTATGTAAATTATATTAAAAAGAAATGTATTGAAATTGAACAAAAATATGTTACTTTTTCATTTGTTACTATTTATTTGGAGGGCCTTTTTATCTACTACCTGCCATACTTAGATTTTCTATCACACTGGAAAGTATTTTTTTAACTGTTAATTTGGTGCCTCTTTCTCCACATTTCACCAATTAATTCTTTAAAAAACTCAAATTTTAAGATTTATCTGGTTATCTGAAGTGGTCTCTCAGCCTGTCTGACAAATTTTAAGTCAAATCACATACCTTATTTTTTTCAAATTATAGGCCCCCATTTCCTGGAATTATATTTTGAAATTTCTCAGTATTCAATTTGTGTGGTTGCTCTGCCTGATGGATGTGCGTTCATATATTTCCAGCAGCTGGTCCCAGTTCAGGATAAAGAGGAGGTTTGTAGGTGGGTTAACAGATCATCATGTAAAAAGTTACAAGGCATAAAATTCCACAAACATCATCGGAAAAAGACGGATTGGAAAGGTGATAATTGAAAATGGAAAGTAATACGATTTGGAAAAGGAATATTCAAGCCAATTACTGTCCTGGGGCTATGAATGTAGTTGTCACAATAACCCAAAAGTATAACTTTGATGAAGTATCACTATAATAAATACGGTGGACTCAAAAGGGAACGATTCAGGAAGACAAATCAGTTATACTTTATGATGATTGCACAGATTGACCTGCATTCAGAACCGGTTATATGCTAAGATATGAAACAATCCCATTGATACAAGAGTTTAAAGCAGTGGACTAGAGTATATAATACATCACATTGAAATATAGAAGGAAAAACATTACGTTTATTACAGCACAAGAACCGATGGAAGTGAGTGATGAAGAGTAAAAAAAGGGAATTCTATAAACAATTGGAAGAAACGTTGAAAGTATCAGTTTAGGAACATAAAGCTTATTCTTGGAGATGGTTATGCCAAGAAGGGAAAGGAGGAGTTGTTTAATCCAACCATATATATGGAGAGTATTCCCAAAGTGACCAACGATAACGGGTCAACCATGATCGGCTTTGCGTCAGCAGAGAACTTTATAGTGACATATGACACCAGCAATTTAAAGAATAGAGTATATTGTAAAAGATAAGCAGTAGAAGAATAGAACCTAATCGAAGCATCTGAGTGTGAACGAGAGGAGGAAGGAGAAGGAAACAAAAAATGGGAAAAGATTAAGACTACACTAAATTGAGCATCATAAATGACACTATAATAAAGAAAGCAAGGAATATATGCAAATGGTTTAATGAGTTATGTGAATAAGCAGTAATTAGGAGGAAGAAGTCAAGTGAGTAAATGGTTACAGGGCATAGGAAAAGTAGGGAATAAAGAGAAGTTATGCAGATTAAGAAGAGAGACAGCAATCTTACTAGAGTGGAAAAAGAGTGCATATAAGGAAGAAAGTGGAGCTAATTGAAGAGGATCTTGAGAGTGTAAATCGTAAAAATATGTTTAATATGATCAGAAAAATTAAAGTTGAGATGATGTGAGACACGATTTTCATTAATTACTTACATGGTATTTTAATATAATATGATGAAAGAAAGATCCTAAATCGCTAGATAGAGTAATTTGAGGAGCTGCTAAACTGTAGGGACCAGAAATACATTTTTGAATTGAATGCAGAAGAATAGGGGGAAGAGAAATGGATCCCGTGGAAGTGATGGAGGTAGATGTCAGAAGTTCAATTAAATTGCTTAAGAATTGGAAATCACTTGGGGAAAACCAAATTACAGCGAAAATGATTAAAAAAAGAGGGGGGGGAGAAACTACTAAAGAAAAATTTATATCAGATTATCAAAACAATCTGGAAAGAAGAAAAGATACCGGAAGAATGGGAAACTGCCATTATACCACTGGTACATAGGAAGAATAACTAAATGGACTGTATTAAATTCAGGGGTATTTAATTGTTGGATGTGACATAAAGAAAAATCCTGTCTCTGGTCATCTTAAATAAACTTAAACCACTGGCATATGAAATTATTGGAGAATACAACAATGGATTCAGAGCAGACCAAAGAACAATTGATCAGATATTCATAATGAGGCAAATATGGAAAAAGTTCTGGGAATAAAGTATAGGTATCAAAACAACCTTTGTGGTTTTATTCCAAAGCTATCAGATAGAAAGTATATAAAAGGTGCTGGAGAAAATGAGGATACCACCCAAACTATGAAGGATGGTAAGAGTATGTACCGGGAAAAGGAGGGAGAAAGTAAAATACAAGGGAGTGATCTCAAATGAATTGTAAATAGAACCAGAGTAAGGTAGGGAGATGCGATATTGCCGATAATATTCAACCTAGTATTAGAGAAGGCCATCGAGGAAAAGGAAAATATGTAGTGGATAAGCAAGGATGAATGAAAATCACAAATTTAATACCTTTGTAGATTATATTGCGATCATGTCTCAAAGCTAGATATAAATGTCAAAAATTTTACAGGAGTTAAAGAAGGGGTTTCTCTGCACAGCAACGAAGGTAAGACAGAAGTGATTACCTTTTTAAGAATTAGAAGAAGGAAGGAAGGAAAAGTTAAAAAAGAGATGAGTGAATTAGAAGTAATTGAAAATAGTTCAATTATCTGGGTGCATGATTAATGAGGAGTGCAACATACAGTTTCACGAACCAAAAATGTTGGCCTCACGTTGTTGTTACAGTCTCAAGAGCCTGTTAAAATCGTGGAGCATCGCTACAATAACCCTTTGAGAGCGTACAATGCTATTGTTTTTCCTTTAGTAATTTGCTGATCAGAAACAAGGAGCGAAACTAAGATAGAAAGAGAGAGACTAAGGACATCTTAACGTAAGATTATGAGAAAAATATTGGGGTTATTAAGAGAAGAAGAGAGTTACATGAGAGGGAAAAATATATAAATATATGTGATAATGAAACAGGCAAATGTAATGCAGAAGATACGAGAAAATAAAATTAGATGGACGAGCCATGAATCCAGTATCAGAGCAGAAAGAAGCCCGAGGCTCGAAGGAATTCCTGAAACCCCCAAACCACTTGGACGTCCCAGAATCAGGTGGAAGGATGACGTCACCAAGTATCTGAAGGAACTAGTAGGGGGGGGGGGGGGGTTTGGAATGAAGTACCCCAATATAAAACAAAATGGAGGAGGCTTTTGAGATTGGCGCGTGGTCTCCAAGGACTGTGATTGCTGATAGGAAGAAGAAGAGCTTAGTTAATTCCCACTGCTTTCTTGCCAACCAAANGGGGGGGGGGGAGGTTTGGAATGAAGTACCCCAATATAAAACAAAATGGAGGAGGCTTTTGAGATTGGCGCGTGGTCTCCAAGGACTGTGATTGCTGATAGGAAGAAGAAGAGCTTAGTTAATTCCCACTGCTTTCTTGCCAACCAAAATATAAAGTTTCCAAGAACAAGTTTGGGAGAAATACGGTGATGAGTGAGTGAGTGTATGAGAGTGTGGGTGTATGAGAATGTGGGTGTGTGAGAGTGTGGGTGTAATGAGAATGAGGGTGTGTGTGTGAGTGAGTGGGTAAGTGAGTGAGCTATTAGGTTTAACCTTTAATTACATACATAACTAGACGATGTGTTTGTTTTGATAGTAAAACTTACTTACGGGTTGTTTACTGAAAACACATTCTTGAAAATTTTCTTCAAATTGATGAAACACAATATGATAAATTTGTGTGATTGTATCGTACCATTTATTTTTATTTGAATTTGTTAGATGTAAATGAATTATTAAACCAGTTAATTTAGGAAAATGGTGATATTATTAGTTTTATTAAAAGTCATTTTAATTAAATAATTGTAACAATTGAATTAGAAAACTAAATTATATTGTTATATTAGAGTGAAGACAACAGTATCTTGTTTCAAAGATAAGTACCTTTATAATATATTTTTATAAATAATTTTGAACACTAGTACCAATTAAGCTATGCTATGTATTTTTTAAGTCATTAAAATATAACAAAAAAGAAGACTATTTAGTATTTATCTTTACTAAAAAATTAAACATATTTTGTACTAGTAACTGATGTAAGCTAAATCATATAACTTACTTTTGGAGAGGTTACAAGTTCTAACATCAAATGGCTGATACATTTGAATGAAGTCCGTATTTATAAGTGGGAACTAGTATGATAATAATTTCTGACACTATGACATCAGTCATTTCCTAAAAAGATTAATATTTATTTTTCTTCAAGGACCCTACACATAAACAATTTGTTTCACCTAAATATTTTCTTATTTCAAACTTTGTGATAACATTTTTGGTAAACAAGATTACTTACTACACAGTTAATACCTGAAACACCTCATGGGATGTGTTAGTGTCAGTAAAAATTATATTTGATTAAATAGATAAAATTTCGTCATGTAATTAAGCTTGGAAATAAAATGTCTAATCAGATTATAGTAAAATTATTTAAATACATTAAAAGGATATTTAAATTCATTCAAAATTAAATTTAGATTAATTTCAAAGACTTAAATTTTCTTGAAATTCCTTTCTTTGTTTTTATTTCTTTAATTTGATATAGCTGAATATAAACAGTGTTACAATTATATCAAATTGTGTTCACCATGAACCCATATCAAAATATAGCTTAAGTTTCATTAGTGGTATACGCGCTCACCAAGAGATGATTTTAAGCATTGGACAGTTAAAAAGTTAATTGGCTCTGATTACATTATAATTTGAAATTAATATATGAAAATAGTGAAATGCTTCATGATTTTACTAGGGAAATTAGTACTAATTTAGTTCCTATAGTTGAAATTCAACTAAATATTATTCTGAATTTAGAAATTTTTTAATTATATTTGAATAAATGTACTATTATTTGATTTAATTTGTTTGTTAAATTGACTTTTTTTTTACTACAGTCCATTTATTTATATAAATAAATTTAACAAATACTGGCCCTAGAGTATTATAGCGGCGTTTCAGAAATAAAGTATGTTCGTAAGTAATATTATAAAAAAAATAAAAAAATTAGAGATAAGGTATATTTACACAAAAATAAATTACTTATGATAAGGGTTCTTGACAATAGATAATTAGTAAGCTATGAGACTATTAATGGAACCGTCTCAAGATTTCATACTATATAAGTTTCCGTTTAGAAACACACAATTTATTCAAACATAATAGCCATTCACAGTAAGGAGCCGAAACACCTAAAATGGTAAGTCATATAATGTAGACTGCAGTTCATACTCGTATAAACAAAAAATTTTAACTTGATATATTCTCAATAACTACAAATGCAACTAAACTTTATTACATTTAGAACCATTAAATTGAAATATATAACAAAGCATCCAAAGATATATAATAACTTTATAGATTAACAAAAAGAAATCCAGGATGTTTCTAAGTATAGGTATATATTTTGTGCATAATTTTGAACATAGACACAGTGGTTTTAATAAAAGCAGATTAATTTTAGTTTATCTTACCAAAATTTTTGCTTTTAATATTATTAAAATTTATTTAATATTTAATATCAACTTGTTTAACTAAAACATCTCCTTGTACCATTCCTAAACTGTCCAGTTTATTCACTTATAAAAAGTTGTCTAAATTGAACTAAAAACACCCTTGATTCACAGAAGGATTCGAATTAATTGGGACAGAATAAAGATGTATGCGTATGTTTGTCTTTATAGAAAAATCATTCTACCCAGTGTTATTTTACATTACATAATATGAATTATGCCCTTCTTTTTCTGCATTGACTTCTTGAATACGATTTGGCTTTGGCTACACCAGAATAGATCAAACCACACCGTTATTACGCTAGTTGCTATGCGTTCCTTTGCTGAACAGTCCATTTTGCCAAGTCGTTTCTTGAGAATACTCCACACAATCTATATAGGGTTTAAGCCCCGTGAATTTTCAGGACAATCAACGACCGATATGTTGTTTTCCTGCATGCATTTCATGACTGATTTTGAGCTGAGACATGGGACAAGATCATACTGGAATGTTCTATCACTGTCAACAAAGGTCTGCCTCAATGGCACAATTCTACTTTTTATAATTTCTATATATTTTGAAGAATTCATCACCCTTCAACTGGCACTAGACTCCCAGGTCCACTTTATGTGAAATAACTCCAAAACATAATTTTGGGAGGGTGCTCCACAGTCTGTTGAAGAGGTTCATCTCTGAGCGGCTCATCCATCGTTGCTTCCTCTAACAACGGTAGGCTTATATCCTTTTACAAACAAAAAATGTGATTCATTAGAGAAAACTACCTTTCTCCAGTCATCGCAGCTCCAAGATATGTAATTTTTGGCCCATTCCAAATGTTTCTTCTTCATAGCAGATGTCAATAACTGCCTATTTATTGGCTTTCTAGCCTTCCGCCCAGCTTCAATAAGTCTAAACCATACTGTTGGCTAATCAATGGCAATGTCAGGATCTAATAAATCTCTTTGAAGGACCTTAATTGGCTTGTGTAGGTGAATTTTACTATTTCTTAAAATAATATTTTCATATTCTCGAGTTGTTTTTCGTTTTTTCCAAATTTTCCTTTTCTTTGAGAAGGAAATGGTACCGAATCTTTATACGTGAATTTATGATTCTGAAAACACTAGATTTTTATACACTGACAGCAGAGGCATTACCTGTCAAAGTCAAAGAAGGGTGCTCTTAATAACCAACCATCTTTGCCGTCTTTTTAGGAGTAAAGTCCATTTTCACACAATCATTGAATATCAAAATAAAGAGCAGAAAACATAAAACACCTGTCACTAGCTTCAGCCCTTGTTGAAAGATAAATTGTTTCACGTTTATAAATACAGTAATAAAACTGTTTTGGTCGTTGAATGTGAGCCTCCAAAAATATTCGAAAGAAGTTAAAACTGGATTAAACCTACTACCATTGGTAATATGAATATTTCATGAAAATGTTAGTTGTCCCAAGTAAACTGCACACAATTGAATAATATAATTTATCGTCACTCTTATTGTATAATAATTAGCTATAATTTTAGTACCTCTCTTAAAATATCAAAATAACTCATTAAAAATGGCTTGGGGAATTATTTTTTGATATATACAATTATACATAAAGTGTTACTATACCAAAACTATACTTAGACATGGATACAAATTTATTTGTCTGTTTGAGGTTTTTGTGGATATAATTCGTAGGATACCAATATACTAAAATTATATTAAAAAGGGGGGAAAATAATATGTAATTTGTATTGAACATAGATAGGTATTGCGTAAGAGAATACACTAATTGTATATACTAGCCATTTCAGCGGCTGCATGATTTAAAGTGTCACTCTCTCAACATACTGGACAACCGATGACTGGGAGTTTGTCGTTCAAATACTGGTCTGCTGTAGTGAGAGTGGTATCTCCTAAATGGTTTTCCACTGTCCCTCCACACAAATGTGGGTACACTTCCTATAAATTCAATCTTAATACATCTTTAACACCTTAACACACTAACGTAATCGATACATGGGCATGTAGCACTAACGGGTAGTAAGACGCGGATGCTAAGGAAAAAGTTGTACAAATTTAACATAAATTGCATAAATAAATCTGCCAAATAAAACACTGAAGAAACGTAAAATATATTTCAAAGATATTCATAAACAAATTAGAAATTTTTAAATCTTCTTAGCCAACCTCTCTAGCTTTTTTTCTACTGTCTACAACTAAGTGAGCACATGGAGTTTATTTGGGTCTTACCCAAATTTGCCAAAAGAAATCGATTCAATTCCAGAGTGCATGAACATCTCTATAATAGCCCTGATGTCTTATGTTTATCCTTCTGAAAGGATTGTATTTGCGACCAGAGCCCTGCTATATAGTTAGATTCTGGCACCAAAAGGCCTTTAAGATAGTTGAGTGCAAATAAATTATGTTATAACTATCGGCCATAGTATGAGAAGTGATGGAACAGAATCATTTGAGAAATAATATGAAGTCTGCGAAGTTTGACTTCCAAACGAGCGAAATACCACCGAGAGCCGTGAAAGACGCAGAGCTTGATATTATTCATTTTGAAGCTGCTGTTGTCTCATCTTCTGTTTGGAGATATTACACTTCCCAGTATATAAAACTATTATCCTAGCCATTATTCCTCACGGATGTAAAGAGATTCTCTTACTCTGTATAAAGTTTATGGCTAAGTGGGTCCAACAAACAGGAGAGTGGAAAACGTTACTCAATGAAGAACTTTATGGCTTGCATTCATCCCCAAACGTAATATTAAGGTTAATCAAGGTGCGCAGGGTATGATGGAGGGGTCATGTGGTGCGCATGCGTGATGACAGGAGAGACACAAGATTTTAGTTTGAAAATCTGAAGATACATATCTCACAAGTAGTAGTATGTGAAAGAGACTTAGGGAGGTTATATGTCAGGTTAGGAAATGAATGGAGGTGTCACAGGATTTGTTTGATTATGAACCTATGTTCTGTTTACCATAAAATGTCAAGTTCCCAAACACCATAGTGAGATATTCTATAGTGTGTAATCCCTATACTACAATAGTTTTATCAACATAATATAGCTATACTAATGATATTACTAAATGTTGAATTATGTAAGTATATATGTTAGGTATTAAAATTAATATATATTAAATAATTAGTGGATTTTCAGTCACTCAAGGGCTGGTAGTATATTTATGTTTTGTCAAAGCTTAAAGTAAACGTGTTTTACACTTTCTAATTCATAAATAAACAAACTACATCCAAACAACCCTTAAGTTATTTTGAAAAATATAATAATAGTAAATAAAAAAAAATGGTGTAAGAATATGAAATCTATGAATATAATTTAGTTCTTATTTAATATTTTCTACTTTTATTATGCACTACTGGTAAACTTATTATTGTTTCATTATATTTGTAAGGACACTTAAGAAATACTAAGCTTTATATAAGTTGAATGTTATAAAAAAAATTGTATGAAATTGTTCGTTGAAGGCTATGATGAAAACTAAATGCCAGTATCATAGTCATTCTATTCAAGTGAAGGTAGGTCTAATCTTGTATTTATTATAGCACCAAAATTGAGGCGCAGTGAGTTTGACTATGAAACCAGCCTGGCCAAACATAATACTTTGTTAAAGAATACATTTGGGTCTGTAACATATTACGACTATGTTTCTTAAGATTCTTGAGAAGAAACTAGTTTTAATTATAATTGAAGGTAGCAAAGGTAGTCAAGGTTAATGAGCCCCCAAAAGTAATTATATAGGGTCTGGCACCCCAAAAGGGAAGGGTATAAGGAACCAGATATTATACAGTCTAGCTAATGAGTAAACAAACGAATAAATATAATAGATGGTTTCGACAAATCAAACCAAAATCAATTTAGTATGAAAATAGTGTTTACTTTTAAAATAATCCACCAAAGAGAAGCATAAGAAATCATAAAAAATCGCTGGTGATATATTAATCTGCAGACAAGAAATTATGAAAATAATCCAGACATATTGATTATTTTCGTGATTAGATTATGACTATTTATAAATTCCAGAGTATTCTGCTAATGCTAGATAAGTTCATTTTAATATCAACGTGTAAAGGTTTATCTGTTCATACTGTACCGATATGTTTGTTAACTATGTTTTGAGTGACCAATTGTAAAATATTGTTTAATTTCAATGAATAATACTCTGATTGGTGTATGTAAAATTAAGTGATTCGAAAATAAATGTTATTGTATGTAAGAATACCAAAATGGATAAGTTATTATTAAGAAATAAAAAACCTCAATTCAACGTGAAGAAATGTCATCGGTGAATTCAAAAACAACCTTACAGACACAGGGAGAAACTCTTGCATGGACGTAAACAGCAAAAAAATTTAGTTTTAACTCTCAGCCCTAGTTATTGAACATCTCAACATAGCGTTCATATCATAAATATCCAGCGTTACTGACTGAATACTTTCCTAGGGTTGGATTATCTAAAGATGCAGTTTTATGTAAGGTTTTTAGATCAGTATTCAACCAAAACAACACTAGCTTTATATCAAAATTACAATAGTCTTCTATTAAATCAAGCTTCCAAAAGAATGAAAAAAAAAAAGCTTGCAAAATTCAAATAGCATGAAAGATTGGAATGCCATCAGGAATTTGTCTTAAAGTTGGGGTCCGTGAAGGCTGGCGTGAATGTTTCATGAAACACTTACAATGATAGATAAATAGAAATAGATTGCTTTAATGAAGATTGTGTCTTTCCTAATTTATTTGGAGTCAACAACTTCAAAATCCACGGGTACACTGAGGAGTTCATGAAATTGGTTAACCTAGTGAGACTACGGTGCGAAGACCAACCAGTTTTAAAGAAATTGATAGATCAGGATTAATTAGAATTGTGTTCTCATGAAACTTGAGGAAATATTTTGGAGACCATAAATCATTACTTTGACTTCTTGGGTCACTGATGTAAAACATTTAGCAATCCTAAAGAACGATACACCTGATAATTCTGTTCAGGAACATGTTTCCATCTGCTACAGAACGGTACTTTTTAACTTGAAATAAAATAAAAAGTTTATAAGGTTTTATTAGATAGTGAATACCAAGTCTGGGACATTGTTCCCTATTATCTTAGATATACTTAGGAGACTCAATTTATTGGTAACTAACTGCAAATACCAATATTTCGATGGCACTAAGCGCATTGCAAGAGATTTTAGTGGAGAACATATCAGAATGAAGAAGGAAATACCTAGACGATGTCTTCGTACATTGCACGGCTCATACTAGAGTCTTACTGTGCAAAACATTGTAAAGTAAATTAATGGATGCAGTTACGCGATTAACCTGGCACAAGACACAATCAATTTTGTTTGAAACCATCCAAAAAAGGGTAGATATCTTCAAAAACCTTTAAGGTCAGATAAGTAAAGGACAATATAAGAATCTGCTTTGTTTGACATTTCGATGTAAGCCTCACTCATTCATGCGAGTTTAGAGGTTTCACGGAGAAACTAGCAGAGGCAGAAAAATCGGATGTTTATGCTAAAGCCATTGTCTTTATCTTTCAAACGAAAACTTTTGAATTTACATTTAATTTTTCTATAGTTTTCAAAGTTACAACACTACTGACCTTTAATGTAAATAACTTCACTTTCAGCAGGCCTCATAGGTATTGGAAAAAGAGTGGTTTTATATAGAGATATGTTTATCGCTATCTAAAAGAAGGAAATAAATATTTGCCAGCGTGTTATCTGTGGTTGACTCTCTTCCCAAAAGCCCTCAACTAAAGGACATGCTCTCATTGCTGATGAAATTCTTTCGAACCGTCCTGACAATCCATTTGTCAATTTACACAGTAGATAGATCATTTTATAGCATGAGAATTGTTGAAATCTACTTGAAATCAATAATGGTTCAGAAAGAGCTGAACCATATTGATATTCTGAATGTTCACTAATATGAGACCACCTCCTCAAACATAGATTTTAAATCAAATTCATTCATATTTTGGACAGAAATCCGTAAGTCAACCCTCGCTGGAAAGGTCTGATATTAGGTTTATAAACAATGTACCATAATATTTATAAAATATTTAAAATAAATACACAATTTTACTATTTAATGACCATCATTTTTACAAACTTAGCTTCCAGTATCAGTATTCTTGAAAATCTAATCCTCATGTTTGCTATTCATAAACCTCGATTAAATATAATCACTGAATACATTTGAATATTTTAAATGTTTTCCGTATTTCCTAAATACAAACAAAAAACTAAGGTTTTTGAGAAAATTGTCGTCTCATTTAAACTAAATCAGGCATACTAACCAAGAATGAATAGTAAAATGACTTTTTTTTATAAAATGGTATAATTAGAGGCCCATTGAATTTAAGGGGGAACTTTCGTGTTCTACCCCCCCTTGTCCCCCTCCCCCAAATAATATTAAGTTATCTCCTCTGAATAGGTGTAGTCATAAAATACACAGTTAATAAAATTTATTTTTTATTTCATGAAATTTCTGGGTGTCCAAATCAACTGAAATTTTGAAACTATTAATAAAGAAAGCAGCGTAAATAGTATGTATTTGAGTACAACTAATATATTATATGCATGAAATCAAAGCTAAACTTGGATCCAATATTTTTATGGTTTTTGGTAATACATTCTGACCAAACTAAGTTATTTTTTTTTATATTTGTCAAAACAAATAGAATAAGAAGTTTCTCGGCCAAGATAATGACAAATTAAGTTTAAATGTTTATTGTTTCAGATGAACAGTCAATTAGTGTTCCTAATGGTGTTGATGGTGAGCATGGCTCTTATTCAGGGAACTTGGTCTGCTCCATATCCTCAATGGATTGACTTTGGTAATCTTCTACGTAGTCTTGAGAATGTTGCCTTCCCTTGGTTAACTCCAACAGGAAAATAGTTGGGAAACAAGAACACCCTATTGCACTTATACCACTATCTTAATTTATATTTTAGCAAAAATAAACAAAAAAGTGTATATATACCAAATGTAATAGTGTATGCTATTGTTTTGTTGAATAGTGTTTAACTATGATTTTATAATCAGGCCTAATTGTAAGCTATTACAAATATATTTTTTTTATCAAAATAAGTATCATTTCTAAACACATATACACGTATATTAATGTACTTATTTATAATATAAGCATAGTCATACTAACGTTATTTATGAAAATTAGAGTTGACTAGTAGGGTAAAATAAATTTAAACAAAGTATTAGGGCCAGTTTCATAGTCAAATTTAGTACGCCTCAAGTGCGGCGCTACACTAAATACAAGACGACACCTACCTAAACTCGAATGTAATGGGCCGTTCTCCCATAGTAAACTGGCCCATTCCATCCTGGTCTAGGTAGGTGTCGTCATGTATTTAGTATCGACTCGCACTTTAGGCATGCTAAGCCTGACTGAAACTGGCCCTTAATGTTGGTTGTCTAAATATTACAATAGTGTGATTAGGTTATATATATAACCTAATACAATAGTGTGATTAGGTTATATATATAACTTAATACAATAATGTTATTAGGTTATATATATATAACCTAATCACACTATTGTATTATTTAGACATCAGGCATTTAGGCATCTACAAAACTATTCACACACAAAATGTAGCAGAAGTACCCAACTTTGCCCGAGGCAATTACACTGTGTATTGCGTGGCTAGCCTGTGCAACGTTTTTCTTTGATTCGGTATAACTGGTCATCTGCGCAACGGCAAGTTAGCACATATTTACTCTCCACAAGGCTCTCTCCTTAGCAATCCTCTTCATCCGTCTGTAACTGCCCTCTTCATTCCTTCTATATGATCCATGTAGCGTCCAGTTCACGGTAGAGCATACAAACGTTATTTTATTTATTTCATTACAATATATATTTATTTTATCTACTTCTTATTACCACACACTTAAAAAGACTTAATAGAAAAGCATATCAATAAGGTTCCAAAAGTTTTCAAAACCATACAATTGCAAACCCTGGCCAGGATGGTACAGGAACGAAAGATAAGTTGGCTATCTTATTAAAATATGTGTTGTAAAAATAAATACTTGTGATACTTTATAATGTAAAGATTCTGTATGAAGAGTTGGCCCTAGTGAATGAATGTAAGTAAGTTCATCACTGTAGAGCTAAGTTTAGTATCTATAATATCCCATCGTAATGTCCAGTTCACGGTGGAGCACTCCGAAAAGAAAAGGAAACAAAATGACTCCTAGTATCGCGAAAGAAGACTGGGATCAGTCACGTGACGCATACAAACTAAAGAGGAAAAAAACACGAGCAAATACTGCGCATGCGCAACAGATATAGAAATTTCCACCTCTCATTCAAGCGGGTATTTAAGACCTCCCGCTCGATTCACTTTATAACACAGTGAATATTAATCATATCAAAGATAGACTAATAAATATTTGAAGATTATTTATCAATTGACAGAGGGAGACTAACCATAATCTAAGGGTTTATTAAAGTGTTCATTATATCCACCAGTACACTTTTCCTTCTCAACCAGTGTTCAATCCTGTTTATCATCCTATTTTTATAACCTTTAATATATCTTTACATTTTACCATTTAAAATGTTGTAAGCAAGAGGGTCACCGCAATAGAGTCGTCATGAGAGTAGATTTTGGACCCCCTAGAGGTTTCAAATATTATAATAATCATTTAAAAACTGTTGAAAATGAATTTGTCACAGAAATCAGAGACAAATTTGCGTTGAACACTTTCCTATCTGAGAGAGTAAGTTAAGGTGATGGTATTCCACGCAATACCAGCATTAACTTATTTATATCCGACCAAAGTTAAATAAAAGTTTATTATAATTCAACTTTAGAGAACGATGAGAACCTATATTTGGTAAGGCCAAGTAATTTAAGAGAGAGAAAAATTATATGAGGAATATTTTAGGGATACTAGAATTTATGTTCTAATATAACACCTATGTCATTGATAAAATCAAAACAGTATTCAATAGTATCACTATCATGTTTTTAAGTGATCAAAATATTGGTGTGTTTTCCTGATTTTTTTTATTGATATTTTATTTTCTTCATACAATTTTTATATAATATTTGTGTCTATTTACAAATTTAAAATACCAGTGACTGGATTGATGTTTTTGAATAATTTTATATCATCAGCAAATTGTAAATAGCTTGAAGATTGAGTTTATTTACCAATAAACACGTCCGAAAGAAGATCTAAAGTTGACACATTAGGTATACCAAAGTGGGTTTAAAAAAAAAAGAAAAATGGAGGTGATAGAAACAATTTTAATAGTAAAATATATACTTTGCTAGTAGGTCCTATGGTAAACTACATAGGAAGTTGATAGGTTCTAAGAGAATAATAATGTTGTGACAAGGATCTAAGGCCATCCTTTGATACAAAATAAATTACATCAAACTGAACTTTAGTAGATTTGAGGCGCAACAGGACCCAGAGATTCTAATAAGTTGGCTACTATACACTCTTTGTTTATAAAACCATGTTGATTTTCACAAAGTCGGTTTCTTAGGAAGTGAAACATATTCTCATGGTTAATTTTCTAAAAACTTTTATAAATAAATGGTACGGAACTCCTCATGGACTCGCTCTAATGTTTGAAAATTGAGTATTTACTCAAAACTTGTAATATATGTGAAATGAATTAATATATACTAGTAAACCCAAGCATAAATTGAACTATACTTTTGAAAAAAAAAGTCCTGGTTTTAAATTTTATAATTTTGTTTTTAAGGAATTAATGTCTTTATTTGTATGTTTGGACCGGTAAATAAGATCAGTGTTTGCTCCGCAATGGTCAATACTTCGTATTAAAATTTCAACTTTCGGTTAACATTTTCGACATTTTATTAGGTGTTGCAAATCTTCATGCCATCGCATTTCTATTAAATTCCCTAATTGTAAATTTTGACTAATAAAAAATATAAAATTGACTATGAGTTTAAAATTTTGTACAAACATTTCTCCTAAGAGGTTTAAGGAAAAACAACATACACTTTTAGAGTCTTACTTATATTTAATTGCTCTATGGCATTGAAGAATTATTGGGTTAAAACTTAACTAGAATCTCTCTAAAACTAAAGTTCACAAAATTGTATTAATATAATTGTATTAATATCTCAGAAACTGGTTGATTTATAAAGATATATTTCATATAAAAAGTGTTTTATTTTTAATATTTCTACAATTTTTCAACGATAAGTTATTTATTATCTCAAATAGTTGCGGAGATACGGAAGTTTCTGCTTCTGTAAAGTACCCTAAAATTCATTTTCATGGTAAAATGAAAATATCCAGATTATTTATATTATTATTATTAGCACCGCGTCTTACTACCTGTTCGGGTTATACGCACTTAAGCTAATGAGTAATGGTAGGGTCATTGTGAGATGAAATGGAGGACCAACAATTTAACGTGGAATCCGAACCATGGTGGAGGCCTGGAATTCCCCACATTCACAAGATGTCTTGTCAGAGGTGAAGAAAGGGTTATGCTAATAAAAATAATCTGTGCCAGGACTGAGTATTGAACCCCGGCCACCAGCACAGACGTCTGACACCTTACCCTTGGCCGCCAGCACAGACGTCTGACACCTTACCCTTGGCCGCCAGGTCACCGTTTATTTATAATATTAATAAACACCTAGATACGAATTTTAATCAAAATCTTTAGAGTCAATTTTGAAAAAATCGACTTTGTCTCTTTTCGCCCTTTATTAAACCTCTTAAATTTAAGTTTAAATAGACACAAAAACAGATGGCATTGCAAAGATCACTTTTTAGGAATAATTTACGCATCAGACCGGTGCCTTTAAAGTCATTTAGCCGAAATATTTAGAGAAGCCATTTTGTTTTGAACATTTTTAAACATTTAGAAATGAAATTTAATCAAAATAGTTAGAGCCGGTTTTGAAAAAATCGACTTTTTCTCTTTTTGCTCTTCAGTAAACTAATCTTAATTTTATGGTTAGATATCCAATTCCAAAAATCCTCGGGGAAACCCTATGAAAACTCTAGATACCAAGTTTTAGCCCGACCGGTAAGTTAGATTAGGTTCTAGTTGGATATACAGACAGACAGACAGATTAAAAGTCAAAAACAACTTTTTTGGATTTAGGGGTTCATGAAACGTCAAGATTAATCAATATCTTGAGTTCGAACTTTTTGGCGATCAAAATACTTTCTCTACCTGTAATATAGCAAGAAAGTAAAAATAATTTAATATAGAAATTGGTTTATAATTACCAACGTTGGCTTTAGCACCTTTTTACTTTCTCGCTATCTTACAGGTAAAGAAAGTATTGTGATCATCAAAATATTGAATTTATCGTTTTGATGAATCTTGACGTTTCATGACCCCCCGAATCCAAAATGTGGTTTTTGACTTTCCGTCTATCTGTACCTCCAACTAGAGACTAAACTATATAATCGATTGGGCTATAACTTGGTATCTAGGGTCTCCATAGGGATTGCCCCGAAGGGTTTTTTTGAATTGGATATCAAACCATAAAATTATTACTGAAGGGCAAAAAGAGAAAAAGTCAATTTTCCCAAAATCGGCTCTAACGATTTTGATTAAGTTTCATTTCTAAACGTTTATAAATATTCCAAACAAAATGGCTTCTCTCAATATTTCGGCAAAATGACTTAAGGGCTCTGGTATGATGCGTAGATTATCCTTTTTTTTGTAATATCTCCTAAACTATTTGATATATGAAATTACTTATCGGTAAAAATATGTAGGTCTCTTTATAATACAAATATTTTAATTGAAACATATTTTTATAAAACCAATAACATTCAATCTATACGAAAATATCTATATTTTTTAACTTTTCGAACACAAATGGTAAACTTTTTGAACCATAAAAAAGAATCTAACCTGAAATGTTAATGGATGTCAACGTCTCAAGAACTCCTAAACCCTACAATGTGGTCCTTGCAATAACGTCTGTCTATGTGTCTGATGAAACTTAAAATTCAGAGTAGTTTAAGAAAGGGCAAAAAGCAAAAAAAAAAAAAAAAATCAATTTTATCAAAATATACTTTAACGATTTTGAATAAAATTCGTATATAGGTGTTTATCGATCTTATAAATAAACTTGATAATTTTATTTTACCATGAAAATGAATTTTAGGCTACTTTACAGAAGCAGAAACTTCCGTCTTTCCCCAACTATTGCAGATACTAAATAACTTCTCATTGCAAAATTGTAAAGCTATTAAAAATAAAAAAAACTTTTATATTAAATATATTTTATAGATCCAACGGTTTCTGAGATATTGGCAAGTATATTAATACAATTTTGTGAGCTTTAGTTGTAAAGAGATACTAATAATAATAATTAGCACCACGTCTTACTAACCGTTTGGGTTATACGCTTTAAGTACTAATTACGCTAATGGATTAGGAATTGGGAAGGTTGAATTAAAGGAATTAAACCCGCATTTGCGTGGAGGGAGAGTGGAAAACCATTTAGGAATAACCACTCACAGTTCACCCGACAGAGATTCGAAACTCGATCTCCCCGTCCTCAGCAGTCGAGCTCAACACGTCAAGCGCGTTAGTCAACTACGCCACCGAGGAGGGTAAGAGTTACTACCAAAGTTTTATCGCAATAATTCTCCAATTCCATAGAGTAATTAAATATAAGTAAGTCTCTAAAGGTTTATGTTATTTTTCCTTAAACCCCTGAGGAGAAATGTTTGAACAATTATATATATCCATTTTAGACTCGATAGTCAATATTTAAACTTTTTATTGCTCATAATTTATAAATGAGGAATTTAATTGCTATGCATGAAGAAGCATGAAGATTTGCAATCCCTAATAAAATATCGAAAATTTTAACCTTAAGTTGAAATTTTAATACGAAGTGTTGACCAATGTGTACCCAGCATTGATCTCTGTTATTGGTCCAAACATTAAAATGAGGACATTAATTCTTTAAAAATAAAATTATAAATTTTAAAAACCAGGTATCAAAAAAAGGGTTACATAAGTATAGTGTAATTTATTCTTGGGTTTGCTAGTGTAAATTATTTCTTTTCGCATATATTACAAGTATTGAGTAAATATTTCATTTTTCAAACAATAGAGAGAGAAAGTCCGTGTGGAGTTCCGTACCTTTTATTATGTATGGAAACGACTATAAAATTTTCTCATCTTTCAGGATATGTAGAACTTGACAAACTAAGGTTGAAACGATATGCTGAAAATATTAAAATAACATTAATAACAAAATATGGCTAATATTTAAATATACTTTTATTTTTATATACATGAATGATTTATTCGTTGACACTGAAAGTTAACAAGCAGTTTTATTATGACGATTTACACCGTGACTTTATCCTATAATTCATACTATAGTGGATTAACAATAGGTAAGATAGCAATCTCAAAGGGTAGATAAATGGTACTTATTAATTTTATGACATATCATTTATTAAAAAGATATCAATAATTAAATATCCGTTTGAAGGAAAGTAATAATCGTCATTTACAATCAATATAACGTTGTAAATAAAAGTTTTTTGCTAAATTCATAAAACGAGTTATTATGTAGTTAAACATCTATTCGATTATATTGTTGAATTATCTCACCAAAACACTAATTTAAATTGATATATTGAATAATTTAATTATAAAAAAAATACATTGATTTAAAACAAATATGTTACCTATTTTAAATTTGTATATTTTGTATATTGGATGATTATACTTTTTCGAACACTCCATATGTATTGCCTCTTAACTCTCAATAATATAAAATTGAAACTCTTATAGATGTATCCATTGTATTATTATCCAACTAAATATTTCAGTAAAATAGATTATAAATTATTAAAAGCATTGTATTTTTTAGTATAAACTAACAAGAGTATCCACCCTCTCCATGGGTAACCACACAAACCCATTGCGTGAATAAACCAGGAAACCGTGGGTCATTTTGTTAGTTACTGTGCCTAAAAACTAGCACAGAACAGAAACGTGGTCACGTGACGAGCTCTAAGCCAATCACAAGATCTCCGCCTCACCAGTGCGAGCTGTTCCGCTAAAGTTCAACTCGTGTCTACTTTCTCCGCTCTACCTGATTTATCGGGCACGGAAGAACCAATCAGATCTCACAACCAACCATCTCAGATCAATACGCATGCGCATGTGACAACGCATGCGCTCTAGAACCAGAAGCAACTGATAGCTTCGTTTTGCGTTGTGAGGATATTTGAAGTCATCCGTTAATGTTAAACGTGTGTGTCGATGTATTGGATCGAGCCACGACACAGAGTTATAATTTGAAAATATCCACCGGTACTCTGGAGAATGATCTAAAATATATGTGTATCCACTAGAAAATAAAATATGTTCATAATAAGCTGTTTTAAGTTAGCTTTGTAATGCATCGTGGGTGCGAATTGCTGCACCACTGATAAAAGATTCTGCTTTCTATTTTCAACGAACGTGTGAATAAAGATTTAGCTGTGGCGTTACTTCAAACAGAGAGAAAAAGACCTATGCATATTATTTCTTACAACCCATTGTTTTATTATATAAAGAAAATCAAATCCAAATTCTAAAATTCTGGCCTCAAGTTGCACAGGTTCGTGCACAGGGTCTATTATTTATTAATTTCAGACCTCTGCATGTGGTAGATTACATGACAGACACACACTCTCTTCATTTTATTAATATAGATAGATAGTAATAGAGATCACAAATAAAACTGAATTAAATAAGCGTGAATAGATTGTTGATTACGTACGCATGAGTAAATTGGTGTTCAATATAATCAACTAGTTTTATAGTCTAAATATAAGCTCATTAATAAAAACCGTAACTAAAGTGTCACAACATGGACATACCAACCTAGGCTCC
>CABFOW010000619.1:125206-143735 GCA_902141385.1 Timema californicum
TATATATATATATAAACCAGTGTATTCGTGGGTAAACCTTTCTATGTAGCTGTAAATTTAGAACTGCACATTTATACCCACTAAAATTTTGTTCCATGAACTAAATCATACGTCTTTATGACAATTTCCTCAATAATACTGTTCTATTACATTATATATAAACTTGTTTATTTTCATTTATTAATATTTAGGGATCAATATAATTGTCATACCCGACATTTGATCTTATATTATGTTACACGTTCATATCTTAAAATGTTTCACTGTGGAAAACTAAATTTCTATTCCGTCAGTAGAACAAATAAATATTAATGATAAAATACATAATTACAGTTTTAATAATTTGGGATACATCCAGAATTTAACAGAATAGACATTGGACATTATATGAGAGCTAGAAAGGCTAATAATTTAACAGGGTAGATATTGGACATTATATTAGACTTGAAAGGCTAATAATTTAACAGGGTAGATATTGGACATTATATTAGACTTGAAAGGCTAATAATTTAACATGTGGATATTGGACATTATATTAGACTTGAAAGGCTAATAATTTAACATGTGGATATTGGACATTATATTAGACTTGAAAGGCTACTAATTTAACAGGGTAGATATAGGATATTATATGAGAGCTAGAAAGTTTACTAATTTAACAGGGTGGATATTGGACACTATATGAGAATTGAAAGGTTACTAACCTAACAGGGTGGATATTGGACATTATATGAGAATTGAAAGGCTACTAATTTAACAGGGTGGATATTGGACATTATATGAGAGCTAGAAAGTTTACTAATTTAACATGTGGATATTGGACACTATATGAGAGCTAGAAAGGTTACTAACCTAACAGGGTGGATATTGGACATTATATGAGAGCTAGAAAGGTTACTAACCTAACAGGGTGGATATTGGACTTTATATGAGAATTGAAAGGCTACTAATTTAACAGGGTGGATATTGGACACTATATGAGAGCTAGAAAGGTTACTAACCTAACAGGGTGGATATTGGACACTATATGATAGCTAGAAAGGTTACTAAACTAACAGGGTGGATATTGGACACTATATGAGAGCTAGAAAGGTTTCTAATTCTAATTTCACGTATTCGTGCGTGAGAAGAAGTTGTTTCTTTTGATAGATATTAACAATACCAAAAGAATCATTCCTTATAAATTAGCAACATACAATTAATTAAACAGAACACATATGTTTATATTTTCTAAAAGGATCGTAGTCCGTAATTTCACAAAACATTAAAAAAGTGGAACATGTAAAACCTATTAAGAAATTTTTAATATATCCAAATATTAACTTACTTTGTGAGAATATCTTTAGATCTTCCTGTTAAATGTGGTGTTTGTGTAGTAATGTTTGTATTTACAAATGCAGTAGAATATATAGTGTGTTACTCAGACAAGACAACATAAATAAGGCGTTATCCTTTTATTGAGTTGTGCATTTATCTTCAGTCAAGAACCATAGCTTTAAATAATTAGTTTTAACTACAAATAGCTTTAATCTCATAAATAGTTGGAGAATATTTTTCATTTTTAATTGTTTATGAGCAATGTTAATTATTTAAGAACTGCATGCCATGTATTTAACTGATTAAATCTCTAAGAGTAAATATGCACAAATATGTGTGTGTCTGTAAAAGTGATTGTAAAACTTACCAATATCTAACAAGAAGTAAACATTTATGATATTCAATGGTTATTTATGCTCTTTTAACATTTGTACACTTCACTGTGAGTCCCGGCCACAATGTATCGACTGTTGGCGAACCCAAACACACGTGTGAGACACGGACACTGTGTCCGGGTGAGTCCTTGCTTCATATACTTTGGTTTCAATGAAAGAGAGCGATATATACACAAGAGATCTAAACGGTGCAAGAACTGTAACAGGAATACCAAAGTTAAAGTGCTTATAAATAAAAAAAATAAACCGTAATTGATGTTTATTTTTAGGTTAATATATGTTGTTTTTTTTGTTCTTAAAAATTCTTCCTTTATATAAAGAAAAACTATTTATAAAATTGTATGCCCTTCTCTCTAAAATTAAATCTTATTTTGATTTTTTTTTTAAATTTTCTCTTGAGTTTTACAAGGGGATTATACCAGAAAGCCCTTGCCAAACTTTCGCACATTCAGCCCGTTACACGCATAAGCGGACCCCAGTTAACACACTCGCTTTCTTGGCCAGCCTGTATATGATAGTAGTGTCTTCGCAAATTAAATGCGATCAACACGGAATTAATGTTTATTTTTTCAATTTATAGTTTGTTGGGATCATATAGTGGCGGCATTGTTTAAAATAATAAAACTTCATTTATTTAAATTCTTATTTATTATTAACTAGCACCAATTCTTTAGCTAGTGTGTTAAATTTATTAACGAAATCATATGTTTAAATTATTATTTATTATATTGGTTGGCTTCTCGTACTTCACTCTAAACACGTCACGCGTCATTGTTCGTGTGAGAGTGGCCGTCAACAGATTTAAGATAAATTCACAATATCAAGTGTTTTAGCCGTGATGAAATCTAATTACTATTGATTATCCTACTAATTCGACCCGCAGCGAGTACCCGAGCGGCTAACTCGAGGTGTCGTTTAATAATTCACAAAAGAATGACACCCCAGAGTTGATCCGGGAGCGTCCTTGACCTAAGCCCGGCGAGACAAGAGTAACGAGTCTCCTAATCGACTCAACTGATATTTTTTAAATATCAGGAAAACACTCCCATTGGCCCTCAAGGTCCAACATGGACGAACCTAGCTGCCCCATTAGCGCGGTCCAAGCCGAGGGAAGAAAGGCACTCCTCTCAATAGCTTTTATGAATCTATTGTTGTGCCCGTGGTAAATCTCACAATATTCCTTAATACCTGGCTAGCAGGTTGTTAACCTTGCAATACCCCGTTACTGCCTACAAGTTTGATAAAACATCTTATTTTCTAACGTGTGGATAAATAATTGCAAAATATCTACTCCCCCCCCCCCCNCCCCCCCCCCTCAAAAAAACAATTAATTATTTGGACTTTTATTGAGTTGTTGTGTACACACAAAATGGCAAGGAGAATTTATTTTCGGTAATTAATACAAAAATATTGTTATATATTTATATTAACTTTAATTTTAAACAACAATATGTTTTAACATAAACTGAGTACGCTATATAAGAAGTCGGTAAAAAAAAAAATCCTATCAACAAAAATAATATATAGGATCGATGCACACTTAGCAGTGAGTATTAATTAGTTCCGATTCTTGATGAATGATTATTATCACATCGTGTGGCGTTCCTTAATTTTACTCTTTAGGTTAAGAGCTTAGAGAGGTGTATTTAACTTTGAGTGACAGCAAACATATCCAAGAAAGCGTTGTAGTAAGAAATTAGAACCAGCCCACTTGCACAAGTAGTATAAACTTTATACGAATAAATTATTATAAATAAAAATTATTTGTATTCTTTAAATAATAAATGGCAAACATGTTGTATTTTAATTTTAATATTATGTTTATTTGCTAGTATTTAATGGTATTAAAATGAGTAAGTATAATATTTTAAAAACCAGAACTTAATTAATAACCGAAAAGAACGGGGACTTTATTTTTCTAGAACCAGAGCCGGATCCCTTAGAATTTTGTTTGGAGAACTGTAACAATAACGGGAATGCCAGGCCTCCACCGTGGTTCGGATTCCACGTTAAACTGTAGGTCCTCCATTTCATCTCACAATCACCCTACCATTACACATTAGCGTAAGTGCGTATAACCCGAACGGGTAGTAAGACGCGGTGCTAATAATAATAATAATAATAATAATAATAATAATAATAATGTAACAATAACTAGAACTGATATGTATTTCAGTTCCACTCCCTGCTTTTTACACTAATTTCAACCAGGATTTTAACAATCTTGTGAAATTCTCTTGAACATTCTTATCTCATATCGATTATATTAAAACCAAAAAGAATAATTATTATTTAAGAATAACAAAGGATTTAAAAAATATTAACATCCCATCTTAATACCCGTTTGGGTTACAAGCTCATGTAATTAGTAATGGCTTTAGGAACTAGGGAGGCTATATTTATAGGAAGTTAACCGGTATTGTCTTGGAGGAAGAGTGTAAAATCATTTTGGAAAAATCCCCCTCAGTACACACGACTGAGATTTGAACCTCGATCTCCCCGTCATCGGCAAGCTAATTTACTGCTAGAATAACACATTAGACCATGTGGCCACTGAAGCGGGTAAGAATATTGTCCAGAAAACTAATACCTACTCAATCATTTTAATTAGCTTAATAAATGGTGACACATTTTTAATGATTACATCCTACCATAAGACTTTATTTTTAAAATACTTTATAATAGTTTATAGGTATAAAATGTGTTAAAAAAATTTTTAGAGCACAATCTTTGATAAATACATCAAGAATGCATTCTATCCATGTTTTACGCATGGTTTTAATAAATGTATTAGTTTACTAGTTGCAAGTATCTGACATTGCACGGATATAAAACCAATTATTACCCTACTTAATATCACATGCTAATAGTGAGCAACTTTGTGTGTATTCTTATTGTTTAACATTACAAACAGGAATTCATTCAATATAAATCTTTAGGCTCTTAATACATATAATTTAAAATAAAATACAACTTTACAACATAACCTTTCTCTTTGTACACATTTATAGTATATTATATTTATAAGTTTATTCGTTTTGAAGCAGCTCGAACTGGTGGTCACGCAGTATAATATGACAGGCTCACGTTAAATAAATATATACTCCTGAGTGCACCTTTGCCCATACCCTTAGTAGTGCCTATAATGTTTCTGGTGTCAATATTATTTGGATATGAAGCTGCCCACACCAGTTATAACGTTGTTTAAAACGCGAACATTTTTGCAAATACCCGTTGCTCTCTGGATAAAGTGCGTGGTATTAAAAAAAATCGTTGTACTTAAAGTAGAAATTAAATTCAGCTTTAGAGCAGCATTTCAACAGAAAACGAATTAATACTATAGTGATCAGAACAATAATATTGCTATATTGGATAGCTATATAACATTACATACCGGTGATCACGTGATAAAAGTAGTTAAACTTGTAATCCAGAAAGAATTATAAAAGTTTCTTATTTATTCACATTCAATTTTACCTTGGTACGTAGGCCAGGTTTCGGTTTTCCTGTTCTCTTGGGTTTTGTAGTCGCCCACGCTGGTGGTCATGCAGTCTTGATCGTAAGAATCAAAAATAATGTTTATCAAAGTAAAAATAAATGCCCGAGGTCCACATCCATTTTATTCCTTTAGAAGTTATACCAAGTTTAAGATTTAAATGACCGCTCGCTTGGCACACACCCACGCAATCACTCAGTTTCAGATTTCAGACTTACAATACGTGTAATAGCTTAAACATAGACAACCTTAAGGATAGGTTAGTGTCAATATTACGCTATCTATGTTTTTTGGTTTTTAAGCCACCTGAATTGGTAGTAATGGTTTATAATATGTCTGATGACTTAGGATGTACAAAATTAGGCTAAGGTTTAAATCCTAAAGATTTTGCTATGAAATTGTGTAAAGTTTAAAATGCATTGGCTAACTACGTTTGGATATACACGTCACAGTTATTAAGTGTTTCAAGTCTTGCTATCAATTAATTTTGAAAAATTCGTCTGAGGTATATATCCTGAGGTTTCACACGTATATATTATAATATGTATACACTTATAATAATTTTAATAAAGCTTGCTTTTGGAGATACACACACCTGTAGTCACAACACTTGGGACGTACTGATATTTTAATATAGTCCACTTTGAATAAAATGAATCTTATTTAAACAAAATATTGTGACAATATCTTAAGTTTACTAAAACTAAAAATATTTCCCGTTGAATTTTATTATGAAGACTGTTAACAAAAAAAAAATATCCCTAACAGAATTGTATTATGTATGATTGTTGATAAAAAAAACAAATTATCACTAACAGAATTGTATTATGTATGTGTGTTGACAAACAAAACAAAATATCACTAACAGAATTGTATTAAGAGGAGTGCTGATAAACAAAACAAAATATCACTTACAGAGTTTTATTGAGATTTATTAATACACATTTAAACAATCAGCTATGTGCTGTTGCTTACTTTATATTGTTTTATCCAAAGTTTTTTCTGTACTTTTCATTACAGTCCTAACTTTTTCCACACTCTATTCAACATTGTTATTTGATACAGTAAAACTTAGAACGATCCTAACACCCTACGAAATTGATTTCATTTTTGGAACAGTTTCTTAAATCTCACATTAATCATCTTTACCTTATTGTGTTTCGTTTCGTTTTTAAAGCCATCCTTCACAGCCCCAATGCTGGTTTCATCCGGTAAGATAAAATCCGTTATAAACTTTTACATCAATATTGATAAGATATTATATTTTAAAGAAACTGTCATTGAAGTATTTTAGCTTCTCATTGTGTGGCACTTGATCATCTCCTTCTAACTTCACACATCCATTAACTAAATCATCGTGCCCGAAGCTGTTTTGTCTGGTGGCTATTGACGCACACCATTCCTTCTCAGCACCAGGTACCGCGTCTAGAGAGGAACCCTGTATGTCTTTACTTGCTGTAACCGAGCTGTAAGAGTGCACCCATTCTTTTCTCCCCTTACCATTACATATATTCAATTGATTTATCAATGTGATTAAATTCAAACAACCCAATTATGGATTTATAATAATTGTAGTTTTAAAATGACTTTCATTCTTGGAATTCTCAATGTTTAGGCTCACTAAAACCAAAGTTGAAAGTTAATCATAATCGACATCTTCAACGCATATTGAAATGTATTTGGATCTGAACAAATTAACTATGTTCATTATGATTGAATATATATATATATATATATAATAATATATATTTTCTATATATTATACATATTATATATTACATATATAATAATATATATTAAATACATATAATATATAATATATATTAAATACATATAATATATTATATATATTAAATACATATAATATATATTAAATATATATATTATATATAATATATATATTAAATATATATAATATATATTAAATATAATATATATTAAATACATATATTAAATATATATATTATATATAATATATATTAAATACATATAATATATATTAAATATATATAATATATATTAAATGTATATAATATATATAAAATATATATAATATATATTAGATGTATATAATATATATAAAATATATATAATATATATAATAATATAATATAATATAATATATAATATATATTAAATATATATAATATATATGAGTAAAATATAATGGCCCAGGACGGAGCACTCCCGTAGATTTCTTTGAGTAGGCCTACATAGGTCACCAATTCCTAGTATTTTTGTTTTTAAGATACCCGTGGTAGTGATCTAAGTCTAGATATAAATGTAAAATAATAAAAGCCATTTTCACATTCTCAAGTTTACCTGATCACATTCCTTTATTTTGAGTAGTAGATGTCTTACCGTGACAGTATTGCCCTATCTTATAAGTTATGTAATAGTGGATCAATGTAAGAAATGTGTTCTACCTCGCAAGGTAAATGAAGGACATGTTTACAAATTATCACTCTCTAAGTTTTCTGGTTTTGGAATTAGCCAACATATCTCGTCACATGAGTTAAAGTTCCAAGCCCGGAATATGATGTAATGGTGAAAATAGTACACCCAATACAAACACCCCAAGGTGTCCTTAGGCACGTAAATCTAGACAAATTTAAGGTTTTATCTTGATTTTTGAATTTATAGAAGTGGCCATCAATTGTTTGAAGGTGTCCAGCTAACAAACGTATAAAGGTATCAAACTATCTTGTATTTAGGCTTGTTTGCATGTATATTTATGATAAACCCGAAAATCGCTTAACCAATATAGACAGTTTTTCACTCATTTGTTCCCTATACTTTCAGGACGGACAGAAATTGTATCTGTTCCATTTATAATATATTGAAATTAGTCTTTTTGAATTATTATGTGTTAAACAACGTGATCTATGGCATGTTCTCCCGTTAAATGTAGATTTAATTATTTTTCTATTAACCCTTCAAATCACTTCACTTCAAATCCAAAGAGTAGTTAAAGAATAAATTTTAATCTTTCAACTAAAGATAAATAATTGTTTAGTTTGGTAGGTTGTTTCGTATTTCAATTTTTAGGTGTTATGTTTATTTAAAAAACAAAAATTAAAAATAAGTGAAATTATAAAGTTATGATTTAATTAATGATTTAATTGAGTTTCTTTTATCTATAGAATTGAACCAAACTCTTTCTCTACTTCCTTAAATACACTTTAGTTAAACGTTCACTAAAGAAAAAAATCACTAAAATATTTAGTTTGAAACAAAAATTTTTTTTATGATTACAGTGGTAACCGGATTATTAAATTATATTTGAATTTTATTACTTTCTTATTTTAATATCGTCATGAATATTATGGTAAATATATTTCACAATAACTGAACCAAATGTGTAGTTTAATATTTCCTCTACACTTTATCGTTTAAAACAAAGTACTATAATCGTGAAATGTATCCACCTTGAGATTATGATGGAACGTTTCGTTTTATGTGGGTTCAGAAAAATAAAAATTATATTTTACAATTATTTCTGTTCCCATGTCTATCTATCCATAGCCATAGATATGGAATTGTATGATAGGTTTTCTCGGTAATAATTAACATCTAGATGTTATAGAACTTGGGACTATTTTTAATGTTGACCATGGCCCTCAAATTAACGGTATTTTACTATGATAGTGTCATAGTGTAATACGTTAAGGTAAGACTGTAACCTTCCAGAGTGATTAATTGGACTATACATATTAAAAAAGGATATTTTCTGACACTGGTTAAAATCTAATGATTTTACCTAAAACCAATGTCTTGATTTAAAATTTATTTATTAGTACGTGTATGTTTGTGTTCTCCTTCATATTATTTTAACGTAATGATTTATATTAAAATTAAATTAAATCATTATCTAATAAATATACATTGAGCTCCCATTTTTGGTTGAAAATTTTAGTTTATCTTTTACATTTATATGAAAGTGAATGTTGTTTTTTTGTTTTAAATATAATGAAATGTATAATTTAGTCAAAATTTAACTCAATATATAATCATACATTTTTAAATATTTTTCATTTACCAGTGTGAATGTGTGAACATTTATGGAATTTGAAGGAAATAAAATATTAACCAATTAAAAATTCAAATTGATTTATTTGTAATTGTAAATTACGTATACGTTCATTAATATTATATTAAGTATATTATAGTATATAATGTAATTATTTAGATTATTCACACCCCTTACGAGTAGAACGTGGCAGTGTAATCAATTATAATTCATTGTAGCTGATAATTTTCACACGTCCATCACAGATACTGCCTATGAGTGAAGAATGGTCCTGAGCGCGGAAATCCAAAGGTCCAATGCCCGTGTCCGGGTGTCATATTTCAAACAATTTAAATAAATTGGATTTTGTTCTTATACAAACTGACATTTCCGAAGTTGCAATTATAATAACGCACACCTTGTCTATTGAAATTCTCATAGTGTGTTTGCTAAAATATTATACAGATACTGTATTTTTGATAAACGTTCAACATTAATTGCTACATACCAAAGTAATGCAGTGTCTTTGTTTATTATTATAATATTTATAAAGGGGAGGCGTGGTAGACTCTTAATAAGATGTGCCAAAGTTATACCTAAATTTTATTTCCACGTCTTTCAAAAATTATTATTCCAAATGAGTGTTTATTGCTATTCTTAATCGTCTCTAAAAATATTCTTGATCACTCTGTAGGTCGCCATAGGGACGTTCTTCTAGGTGTAGTCTGGGTTCATTTACCCAAACCATTTTTCAAATAAATGCTGGAGAGTATTGATGGGGTTTCCAAAACCTGGTAGGCCTAGTGGTAGCTGAGGAGCGGACCAAGTCCCCTGGATGAGAGCCATGGACACCATCAACACCATTAGGAACACCAAATGAATGTTCATCTGAAAACACCAACACTTAAACTATATTAAACAGTATCTGATTAGAAAATGGTTAAAACAAATCGTTTTCACTAAAATATATAGGTGAATCCCAAGGTCACATCTCAAGGTACGATTAACCGTTAAATTGGATTCACTATAAAGCTGGAATAATAAAACGTATCGAAACGCTGGTCTCAGAATTTTCCACTTGACAAATGTAATTTGGAATTAGCTATTATATTTTGTTCAATTTATGTTTAAATATTTTTCAATTTTGGTGCATACTTTAAAATATTATTAGAAAAGATCATTAATATCAATGTAATTGTTTTAAATGTTGAATACACACTTCAGTGCGACGCCTTACGCGAGATTTTTTAACCTAAGTAAGTCAGTTGTTATCTCTAAGAGTATGTGTCCTTTAAAACTACTATCAAAAGGTTTAGATTACATGATCTTTAAGGTTCGACACCAAAATTAAGGAATTTAATATTTTTAACCCCATCTCGTTATTAACTATGCATTCAACAATATATGATTACTTAATTTCTTTTCATAAATATACGGGTGTAATCTGATACGTGGGATACGCCGTTAAATTTTCAAATTATTTTTGTCTAGTTTGTCAGTGATGGAGAGGGGTGGTCTAGAATCCAACTCGGGTCTATTGGGGATATTTTTTCACAAATGGTTCCACATTTTCATTCAGGTAAAAATACTATATTATCTTGCATTTCATCACTACTTCACTAGTGTCATTAAATGTAAATAATTCTAAAGGGGAGTAAGACGTAAGATAATATTATTACTTGTTTAAATATACATATTATAATATACAGAATGTTAAAAAAAATTGTTTATCATTTTACTATATCTCTGTGTAAGTTGGTTTTCTGACCTATATTTAACAGGGCCTTTTTTCTCACTTTAATAAGTACTACAATATATTACAGTTCTGAATCCGTTTTCATACATCCTGTGTAATCATCTATATATATATATATATATATATACATTATATATATACATACATTATATACTAGTACATCTATGCTGTATAAATATAGGCTATATAAATTTACATAAGCTTAAATATTAAATTTTCTATAAATATATTTACATACATACAAAACCTAGAATACAAAGTTTGATATTGTTTGCACAAGTTAAAATGTTATCTTACAAAATATGACTTACTTTAGGGAAAGTTCTTAATTCTTTCTTCGAATTGTTTGTATGGTGGAATAGTCTATTAGTTTCTAAACGTGGTAGACTATATAGTACAAACCTCAGACAAGTCGACATAAATAAGCTATTATCTCTTTAAAAAGTGTCATATTATTCTTTTTGGTAAGAACCGTATTTTTTAAACATTTGTTCTAACTATAAATAATTGCTTTAATCTCATATTTAGTCAGTTGTAATATAACATTCTTGTTATTTATGAACAAGATTAACTTTTTTTTAAACTACATACTTGGTTTTAACGTATGCTATAGATTATACGGATTAAATTGATAAAAGTAAATGTGAAAGATTATTTTAATTCTAGTTAAAATTATAAATAATTATAAATTACATTTTATATATATTTAGAGTTCGAAAAATAACAAATCAATTTTTAAAATCCTTATTAGGTGTAGTGATCATATTAATAACACTTTACAATACACCCATATTTTGTAAATATTATAACTTACCATTTAGCCATAAACAATTAACCTATTTTCAGATTTGTCTAAGTAATTTAGCTTTGACGGAATAATGTAAAAAGAATTTATTCCCATTTACTGCATTAATTTTATAATATTTTATTTAAGTCGACGTTTATATTGTATCAGTTCAATCTAGATATTAATATTCTAAGTAATATTTTATATAAATATTGGAAACCAGCACTAGCTGAAAGATACGTTACTAAATATCAGACTAAGCTACTAATCACTACAGTAAAATATTAATAGTATGTAAAATGGATTTCTAAATCATAAAATAAAAAAAATAAAAAAAGATAGCACTACACAAATAATTTTGGATCAATTTAATAATATACCTTACAGTAGAAATATTTAATAAATAAAACATAGTGAACTATTTTTTGGCCCTTTTCTTCATTGAATTTGAATTACTTAAGGTTTTCACCATTTTTGAACACAGTAATGATCAGGGCCCAGATATTAATGGCATAGAATGTCATTTTTTTTGTTTCATCACAATACTTATAGATACATACACTAAGGGTCATTTTTATATATTTAGGGTAATTTTTTAATATTCTTTAGTTAATTTTGGTCATTTTAGGTCATTTATGAAGAGTAAGTATTATTTTTAAATGTCTTCTATTGATATTCTATAAATGCATAGATGTTTCAACTGACAGTTTATCTGGATTAAAAGATAATATAGGACATGAACTATCGTTTTGCTTGTATGGTTTAAAGTATATACAGTAATGCCTGAAAATAATTTTAACTCTTCTATGGTTTAAAATGCACATTCCTGGTGAGACACTGCAACTAAGCTGGATTTGAAGCAGATATTTGTGAATAAATATTGTGTTTAGAGCAAGAACTCAATTGTTAAAGACTTCAATGTATGGGTAATTTTTTGTTTACATTAGCAAAGCGCATGTTTTATTTAAATAGTCATTTCATTTGTAACTTTTTTCATATTTTTAAGGTCATTTAAACAAAATTGGGATATTTTTTTCAAATGTTCTAGATAATTTTATTGTTATTTTTTTTATCAGTTTTAGGTAATCAAAATCTGGTCACTGGTAATGATAGTAGCTGTGATATTATCTGCTGACCATATTTTGAGTATTTTAGTGGTAGTTTAAGTTTAAGTTTTAGTGGTAAATTTATTAAAGAACATTGCTATACACAATTATGGCAACTGGTGAAGATATTATTATTATTAAGGCACGTTTAGTTATATCATCGTACGAAATGCATTTATTTACAAAATAGATGTAGAACTATAATCATTATAAAACTTATTATGTGTGTGGAGTAATGCTACCAGTAATGGCTGTGAGCAAGCACATCATTCGTGGGGTGGATAGATGAATTAAAAATATTATTCATCTTTCATTTCTTATATTAAAAGAAAAGTGTTTAGAGTATACAAATAAAAATTAGGTATATTTTATTATATCGTATATACTAGTAAGAAAATACTATAATCAATCTACATTAAAATTTCTTGGAATTTTATACAATAATTATAGAATTTTGCGCATATTATACAATATAAACCGATTTAGATTTATTTAATTTTTAACTCGAAAATAACTAAATATTCTCCGCATGGATATGTATAATAACACAAGGAAATATATAAAACTCTGTAACTATATAACCCATTATTAGTATATTTTCCTAGTTTAATAATTATACGTCGTTGACCAATTGTAACTGTAGTGTTTTTAATCACGCAACAAAGGGAACTATTTTACATCAGATACTTATATTTGTTCATCACAAGAAATATTGCAACAAATGATATGGGCCTATTTTAACATAAATTATGAACGATTCCTTCTATACACTCTCATATCCAAATAAGGAATAAGTTATATTAACAAGTGCTTGGTTTCACCTTGATCTCTCCTACTTTACTAAGTATGTCAAGTCCTATCTCTATCATTTGGTAGGCTGGATCTCCGAGGGGAGATTGAACTGATAGAACTGATTGTGCTATCATCTAAGTACGATAACCCGTAAGCTGAGCCCCAACCTACCTTGTAGCCTTTCTGCCTCCTTGGGGGGTGATGATGTCTCCTCCCTTCTCATCTCTCTTCATTCCGATCTTCTAGCACTCCCCCTTGATTGCCTCATATCCTTCATCTTCATCGTCCTCTCGGCCTCCTAATGCACTATCATTCTCCTCTTGCGTCCATCTATCCTTCCTCTCTCCTTCACCAAGTGCAATGGTATTCTTTGTTTACATCAGTATTAACGAGATAGCGATGTTAAAATGTTTTGAGTCCTACCACTCCAGAGCAGTGGTCCGTTTACAAAGATAGATTATCCATGACGTCTCTAGAACATTCTACCAATCATACGCGAGTAGAAAGACGCTCTTTTCAGACCAGAAGTATGAGGAAACTGAGAGGGGGAAAACACATTTTGATCATTTAACTTAGCTCATACATATCAAGTTATCTATCTATATATTATATTGAATAACAATGGTCAATAGTTTTGATATGCTAAACATACAAGATATGCTACAAAAATTAATTCTTAATTGAACTTAGCTTATCATATGAACAAGTATCTTTAACGCAGAGGGAATTCTCCCTTCACCCAAAATATCTTTAAGTTAATTTTCTATAAATATAGGATCACTATTATAGTGATAGGAAGTTAGGAAGGAAAGGAAAACCCTTTGTGATAATTTCTGGTGTAAAATGCTGAAGGACTATACAAAGGGTCAAGATATGAATGAATTAGCCCGCATGGATTAGGGAGGAGAAAGGGTGAGATGACATCAATCTTTCGCTTTCAGATAGAATATGTAATCACGGTCCTCTATGTTAGAGATATCACTTAGTCATTAGTGCATAAGGGATTATAACAATCCGTTTGACACCATTTGCAACATTTTCTTACTTCTTCTAGAAATGTGACGCAACGTAATATCATGTATGAGGTTCAAATTAAGGGCTTGGAAACATGTGTGATATCGTGTATTAATGATATACATCGTGATTTTATGTTAATAGATCAAACAGTGGCTTTGTATTTAATAGGAACTTGACATGGACTCCTCCCTGGAAGTAAGATTATCTACTTTACTTAATACAAATTTGTAGAGATATACTTATGGTAATATAGTCTATCTCCCTTTAGACACGAAGACGGGATCAATGAAATATAATCTGCCTCTCTTCAAATGTAGAGGAAAAAGGATGCCAGAGAGTTCCCTTAACACTATATCTATGTTCTGCTTCCCTGTAGGCATGTAATCGTGAATAATAGTATATGCTTTATCTCAATTAATACGATATGAATAGTAAATACCACTAAATAATCATTGTTTTATACCGCTGGGACATTAATGGCTAATTATAAAAGAAGAGGATGTTCTAATTTTTTTAGAAAAAAAATCAATAATTTTTTGTCATGTCTACAGAAAAAATACGGCCTACTTAAACTAATAAACTAAATCGGTTTTTATTACCTTATTTACACATTAAATATAAAATATTCATAAAAACTCTATTCGTGCTAACACTAATCCTAGCAATTACATTATCCTACAAGGTAATATGTACACATTATAAGTATATACATATTTGAAAAAAAAAATATTACAAAGGATTTTTTTTCTCTTGTGGGCTGGCTTGCATTCCTGTTTAAATGTAAATATAGAAAATTAATTTTCAAATATTTTAACATATCACTTTTATATGTGTAGTAAATTTGACACCAGATATTCATCATAGCTTACCTTCATGTTCCCAACAAGTCCTTGCACAATTGTTTCAAATGAGTTATCTTTCATAAATTACCTTATTAGGAGTAAAAAAAAAATCCTGCTCTTCAGCTTAGCATCTGTTATATTGGGGAAAATGTCTACGAAATAGGTGAGTGTATTTCCTCTTTTTGCTAAGGCCTTATCAATATTCTTCATTCTATGTATAGGTGGGAAAGAGAACATTTTCTGGTCCAGCTAGTGAAACACGCTTACAATACCACTTCCGGGTAAACACTCGTCTCTATTTTTCCGTTGCTGCACAACATATTTATTTTCTGTTGCAAACATAGAAAGCAGCAATATTTTATAAAATCTCTCTCCTAACTTTTATGAGCTTAACATCACCACAAGACATTTCAAGAGTATTATTGCTACTTTACTGCCCTCAGTCTTAGACATACGTTCATACCTTTCTTTCAAGTCAGTAGGATGAATTATAGGCACGTATTGATCTTAATTCCCATCATTTGGTATAATTATAATGCGTCAATAAATATGCATCATCCAATAGGTTTGTTATCAGTGTCTGGCTATTTCATAATACCATTAATATATCCTCTATACTGTCGTTCATAGAGATGCATTTACCAAACAACGATATTTTAGTTCATGCTTCAAGTTATTTCCTTTGATGTTACCAGTTTAATCGTTTTGTAAACTTTAGGTTATAAGCTAAGTAGTTCACATCTTCTTAAATGAAATGAAGCAGGTAATCATTGGTAGTCCAAGTCTTTAGAAGTAGAGCTTGCAGCATACTTATTAGAACTATATTCATCAGGGGTTCCTTTTCCGCATGCTTCTGGTAAAACAGTAGCCCCCAGGTTTTTACTAGTGTAACAGCTATAATTGCTGATTATATATTTGGATATTTTATGCTGTGAATTCTTTTTTTTAACATCCCTGATATATTTATTTCATGCAGAAATGTCATTCGTCAAAGTATTTCTGGGGTTCTCGCCCCACCGCATGTTCAGCTAAAACCTATTGTTTAGTTTCCCAACTAGCCATATTTTTTAGTTTCCCAGTCAGCCACATCCTCAGAGTCAATGTAACACATACTAGGAGACCAGTTTTGGTCCTAGTCTCCGAATTTGCAATCAAAATTCAAGTAAATAGCACGTTTAATAATGATAGGTATTTATTTCCTCAACGTTATCGTTATTAGCCTATTACACGCCTATCAGAAATTGTAACGGTGATAGACACTTCCCTTGCTTCAGAATTATAACAATACAATGGTAGGAGAACACAGAATATACAAATATTCTACAGATAAACACATATCAACTGCTCGCGCTATTGATGTATCTTAATAACTGTGAGAGCTATTGTGTAAAATATATGCAATATAGGTAATCTCAGTGACACTGTTGGCATATATATATATATATATATATATATATTAGCAAATGCGAACAATATTTGGTTTTGCATCTGTTAAGTGTCATATGACAGACTACGGCCACATTCCCTTCGCTAAGTCATGATAAAGGACACGTATTGCGCTTGAACATAAAACCTTAATCGGCAACAATTGTAATGTGAATCTTTTATTGTCATTTCCGAGATCTACAAAAAAAATTGATTAAAAACAGTCACAATATTGCTGGAGATAAGATTGTCGACTAATGAAATTAAACATGATCTACCTTCATTAATACTAATAAGTAGAAAGTATTTATCTTCCCTTTTTGTGAGTCCAAGATATCTACACTCATATTTGGAGGGGAAAATATAAAACATAATCAACTTATACGCTTATAGATAGAATAATGAGAGGGTATTACATGGACATTTTAGAGTTTGAAAAGGGAAAAATATAATATTGTCTTCCTCACTTCAATTATATATGGAGAACATTTTTATTATGGTCTAATTTTATCAGAACTTTTTTGTTGCGATAGATTTTGGAAAACGTAATTAATCTTCTTTAAAACGTGGAAGAAGGAAAACATAAACTGAACCCATGGTCCATGGTCAGGCCCCGTGAGACTCTCTCAGTGAAGCATATATATTCGTCCTAAAGATTCTGTTCCCCTCAAAATAAATGTTATATATATGATTTTAACTACATGAGTAGCAACGCTTAGCTTTGATCAGACGAGTATGGTATGATAACATCTAACAATACGTCCCATGCATATACATGAGAGGTTTTATCGGAGTGCGTATTCATATTTTTTTTAATATAACATTAGTTCCACCAAAGAATATGACAGGTTTTAATCAAAGTGCGTACTGATTATCTCTGCAGTATCTTCTAACAGCCTATCCCACGCAACTATAATATTGTATTGGTCTTGTAAAAAGAATATGTATTCATTCTCTCAGTCTTGAATCCTACCATCCTGTTTCTATCATCGGCGGAACGTTTACTCTCCCTATCTTGTATATAAACATAATTTATTACACAACTGCATTAGGAGTTTGGATCTTATAACATAATTCATACTTAATGTTCTGTGCTCGAACATTCTATTCCAACCATTTCCATGATGATCTTGAACCAGAGCCAGTAATCATACTCTCTCATATGTTTTAAAATTATGTTCCACACATATAATTGTAGCAGCCTTGTACTAGAATAAGTTTTCAAGCTCCCTCTTTGTTATTATGGTGTTCCACATTACGTGTTTGATTCAGAGCACGTGTACGTAATCCCTGTACTGTTTTAACAATGGATCTAACATATCTGCATGATGGGCATCAGAGTACTGTTCATACTCTTGCCCTTGTATTGCACAAATCCCTGTACTGTTTTAACAATGGATCTAACATATCTGCATGATGGGCATCAGAGTACTGTTCATACTCTTGCCCTTGTATTGCACAAATCCCTGTACTGTTTTAACAATGGATCTAACATATCTGCATGATGGGCATCAGAGTACTGTTCATACTCTTGCCCTTGTATTGCACAAATCCCTGTACTGTTTTAACAATGGATCTAACATATCT
>CABFOW010000619.1:146216-205775 GCA_902141385.1 Timema californicum
TAAATTTAGGTAAGAGTGCAAAAACACCCATAGAAAGTTGGGGTTTATTTTTTACTGACGAGTTATTGCAAAAAATAGTTGATTACACCAACATAAAAATTAGTAATCTAAGAGACAACTACCAACGAGATAGGGATGCTTGTGACACAAATATAATTGAGGTAAAAGCTGTAATAGGTCTATTATATCTAGCTGGAATGAAGAAAATGTCCCATACTAATATTAGAGATTTATGGGCAACAGATGGTCTGGGCTTTCATCTTTTTAGATGTGTCATGTCTCTATATCGATTTGAATTTTTAATCTCTGCATTACAATTTGATAATTTGCATAACCGAGAGGAAAGGAAAAAGATTGACCGGTTTGCTCCAGTTAGAGAATTGATAGCAAATTTGGTAGAAAAATTTCAAAGATATTACTCACCAGGTGTAATGATAACTATTGATGAAAAGCTTGAGAGCTTTAGAGGTAGATGTCCATTCAAACAGTATATACAAAACAAGCCTTCAAAATATGGGATCAAAGTGTTTGTGCTGTTGTTATGCGTTTGGTTGAACCAATAGAAATATAACCACTGATAACTGGTTTACCAGCGTGCCTTTGGCTGAAGAGCTCCTAAGGAATAATCTAACGATAGTAGGGACTGTAAGGAAAAATAAGCGGGAAATTCCTCAAGAATTCTTTGCTAAGCGCCAAGTCTACTCCAGTATTTTTGGGTTTGATGAAAATAGAAATCTATTAGTATCCTACTTCCCCAAAAAAGGAAAACTTGTCCTTCTCCTTTCAACTATGCATGATGGCAATAACATTGATCAATCACAAGAGAAAAACAAAAGCCTTAAATAATAATGTGTTATAATGACACGAAGAGAGGTGTGGATACAGTGGACCAGCTGTCTACATTGTATTCTGTTTATAGGAAAACTCGTAGTTGGCCTCTTGAATTGTTCTATTCATTCCTAAATACAGCCGCAGTAAATTCCCAAGTAATTGTTGTTTCAAATAATCAATTGAAATGCGAATTGTGAGGAGAAAGTTTCTCAAAGAGCTTGTAATAAGCCTTGTTACACCCCACATGGAAGTGTTACAAACTTGTATGCAAGGAACACATGAAAGTTCTGTGTGAGGCCTGTGTAACAGAAGACGTGGAATGAAACAAAAATTTAAGATAATTTTCTTTTTTGAAAAAAAATAAATACAAATAAGTGACTAATGTGTGAGCTAAAAAAAATTGATATAATAAGTATTTTAATCAAAATATAATATCTAATTACATTAAAATTATGCATGTTATTTTATTATTGTGCTTAAGTCATTCTTATTATTAAATTTTTCATATATTCTAGTAAATAATTTTTCAAAATCTTATATAATTAAATTCAAATTATGCTGGGGTCATAATGACCCCACGCGAGTACTAGTGTAAGAAAATCGCACGCGAGTGTACCAGGGTTAATAGATTAAAGTGTATACGAATGATTTTGAATATCTTAGGCTCTAAAATTATCTTAAGTTATCTGGTTTAAATCCTTCACTTACATAAATAAGACCAAATAATTTAATACATATATTGGGATTGTAAATACCAATAATTATTTAACCCTGTCGTCTATATGAATGGAACATGATGTTATCATATGTTTTGTATCATACATGGAAGCACTAATGAATAATTACTATGATACAAGCCCATCATGTAGATGAATTGAGTAGGATGTTATAACCCAATGTAGGAATGATGAATACCTAGAAGGATTTCATCCTGTAATTTAGACGAATGTGCCAGGATGTTAGAATACAAGACCGGGACAATGAATACTTACAATGACCAAACCCCTTACTATTGAGCGTAGTAATATATTAAAAAAATACAAGATAGGGAGTTTGAATACCATCATCAAGTCTAATGAAAAAATAATGATGATGATTCCGATGCTTCATCGAAACATGTAGAAGATTAATACATTGCAGGGAATACAGCAATCAAAGGAACAATGGACTACAGTTAAGGAATGAATCCAATTTTTAATTAACTTTTTTCATGTCTTTATAATAACCTTTTATTATAAACATTTTCCCCCCCTTATTTAACACAAGACAATTAGTACATACATATTTGAATCATATTGTCATATCGCTGTTTGGAAGTAAATTTGACTATAAAGTTCACAATTTTAATAATTTTTAATATGTTTAAAAAATTTTAGATGGTTATTAAAACTTAAAATATTTATTATATATATCATCATAAGACATTCCAACTTATAATTATTATTACCAAACTTTTTCATTAATTCAATTTGTAATATCTATATTAATGTTATTTTTCATCATAATTTATGTATCCATGTTCTTTCATGCTAAGTTGATGTTGTTAAAAAATGTTTACCAAAGATTGAATCCTACTACTAATATTCTAATTCGTTCCTTATTAACTATTAAAATGTTTTTTATTTCAAAAATTATTTTAGAATATAAGTTAATACGTATGAATACTTAGGATATTCAAACCCCGTGTTATTGATCGTAAGAGGATACAAGAATAGCATACAGTAAATATGAAAAATTACAATGATCAAACCCCTTGTTAATCATTGGAACAGTATGTTTGAGTGCGGGACAGGAAATATTAAATCTTTATTTGGTAAAACCTTCAGTGAAGTAGAGTAGAATATGGTGTAATTAAAAACCAGCATAGCCTTGCCTAAAATCATCATATCAATGTATTCGGAATGCGTAATAGTTAAGGATGTTTTGATGTGCTTTTGAAGAATAAAATACAAATTATATCATTGAGTTATATTAAATCAAACCCCTTTCACCATATTACTGATAGAGTTAATAATTATTTACATTAACACTGTGGACTGAAAATATATTAATCAGCTGTACTGAATATGTTTTTGTCTTGCTTTATACTTTTAATTTACCATCGAAACTCAAAATGAAATCCTATACTTTCCTTAAAATTAATCTCTCTCAGCCTCTGTAAACTTCTTAAAAGCTGATATTTTTCTAAAATCGTTGGCTGGATTTGTCATGCATCTGTATTGGAATTAAATGCATATATGTTTTTATTTACTTCTTCATGTCATTTTAAATATATATTTAGCCACAAAATAAAATCAACAACTGTAATGTATAATTTAATTTTTATTTTTATTCACTATTAGTTTTAAATAAAATATTGTGTTAAGTAAGAATATAGAAAATAAAAATATCTAAAATATATTTTTGGAGAATGCAATATCTATGTTATGTGAATAATGAAGGAGTGACCATTTATGAGATTTGAAGGAAATAAAATATTAACAAATTATCAGTAGAAATCTCTTTATTTCAAATTTATATTTAGTACACGTTAAATATTAATAGCATTATTTGAAGAGTATTAAATTATATGTTAGTTGAAATCTAGTACATGGTGTATACGTATTAAACATTCAACTTAAATTATTTCAGTACCAAATTATACAGTGGTTTGTGTTGTTTATAATAATATTGATAATTGTGAGTGTAACGCACTCTTTTGAGACGTACTGAAGACATTTCCAAGACCAAGTTCCATGATATTGTTCATGTATTAATGAAACTATTATTCGTGCCTATTAATACTTTATCGTGCGTCTAAATATTCTGTTTATCTTGATAAGTCACTATTTTCCATTGGCAAGAGCATTCCGGAAAGCGCTGACAATGTCGGCAAGAGGATTCTGAGGAGCAGACCAAGCTCCCTGAATGAACGCCATGGACACCATCACCACCATTAAGATAACCACTTGGCTGTTCATCTGAAACAACAAACATTCAAAGTTGATTGAACAATATCTAAGATGATAAAAAGGATTAATAAAATAGGTTCAACAAATAGTTACCGTACCTTAAATTACAAACACAAAGTTTATGTTGTGTCGGTTGGTACGAGAGAGGTCCAAAGCTGGTCACACAATATGATTTAAACTTATCTATATAGATTATTATACTTTCAAAAATACATAAATAACCACTTTGGTGGCTGCATGGTCAAAGGCGCCAGTCTTGCAGAAAACCAGACTGCCTATGATGAGGAGATCGTGGTTCGAATCTTAGATATGTGTACTGGCAGAGTTTTCTCCTCTATGGTATAATCTCCTCCACACCTGTACTTTAGCTTCTATTCCCTTCCTCATCAGTGTTATTAAATGAGTGAAACCTAGATCAGCTGTGATATATTCTCCTCCACACCTGTACGTTAGCTTCTCTTCCCTTCCTCATCAGTGTTATTAAACGAGTGAAACCTAGATCAGCTGTGATATATTCTCCTCCACACCTGTACTTTAGCTTCTCTTCCCTTCCTCATTAGTGTTATTAAATGAGTGAAACCTAGATCAGCTGTAAGACTCAGAATAGGATATTTTGTACATAAATATTTATATATACACATATAAACATAAACATAATTGCAAATTTTTTCAATTTTTATTTGACAGATATGTTGTTACCCGCATAATATGAACAAGTTAATTATAATTCCCGTAACAATATTAAATTGTAATTATTTAAATTGTTTGTATGATGGAATAGCTACTAACTTTCTAAAAGTGGTAGATTATGGGGTGTGAAGCTCGGACAGGTCAACATAAATAAGAAATTATTGGTTTATTTATTATAGGTTTGTTAAATAACTCTGTCATTGAATAATTTTTATTTAAATATAATTTTTTAATTAATTATTTAGTGGGAAATTTTCATTCGTGCTATTTATGAAGAATGTTAGTTTCTTGAAAACTACATGCCATGTATTAATGTGTGAAAAATGTTACTATGATTCAATATTATTAAATTAAATACACGTTAGTATAAGTGGCTGCATAATTATATTCTAATCTAGGTTGGAAGAACGGTATCTTGTAGTTACTAAAGTTACTAAAACAATTGTATTATACTCATACATCAAGTCATGTTAGCTCAAGCTGTCATTTTCATAAATATTATCAGTGCGCATAAAATAACACAAATAATACGGTAAAAATTATTAATGTTGGATGCAAAGAAATATGTTTGAAATCTATAAACTTTTCTTGGAACCATAATCAAGTTATATTTTATTTAATTATGAATTCAACATACGAAAAACCAAATAAAGTTAGCGTCATAAATGTTTGTAAAAAAACTGATTTATCTAACATTACTATAAAAATAATTATACTCCGAAAACCTCATATAATATTTTATAAATAAAACCTCGAAAAGGTAAATGCTCTATGTGCAATTATTTTCAAAAAGTTGATTTTTCACCCCTATTGAATTTATGTGCTAATTCAATTCGTAGGTAATTGGGCTATGTGCCAGTTACTCTCCTAATAGTTAAATTGGGGAGCAAAATAAGACACCGGGCACATGTCTAGACCAGATGGAAGTCTAAATGTGTTATATGCTACCCACGAATTCAGCGTTGTTGTGACTGCAGGAGTTGTGTCAGTTATGCTATTTTGTAATTGAAATGGAAAAAATTAACACATGAAGAGAATTCGAAGCATCTTTATGGACTGAAGGTTATTTTAAAAATAAACAACATGAAGTCACATTGAATGAAAATTTATATTTGACTGATAGTTTGATAACAAAGTCATCAAACGTAAGTTTGAGGCTAAAATTCAATGTGTTCAAGCTTTTGTCATGCAAAAGCGTTCGAAAATAGTAGATTAGTCTAAAATATTTAATCGCAAGGCTGGATACGTATTGAGAATCGAGTTTGCGTCCTCACGCCTTTTATCTTAGTTTAAATACCATTTGGACCAAGGCCGTAGTCAGGGGGGGCTTTAGGGGGCTCAAAACCCCAGAAATGCTATGAACAATATATATATATATATATATATGGCTTTATTTATGGTTCAAACACTATCAAAATTAGGGTACTAAAACAAATTAGCTTGTTGTGTTATCACATAAATGACTTCAGATAGCTTCTAGAGGTGTTTTATATTTATAAATTTCCTTGCCTTCAGTCTTTAGGGGGCTGTGTTATTATAAAAAGCACTTCAGAGCGCATCTAGATATGTTAAGTATTTATAATTTTTCCTTGCCTTCAACAGTTATGATGCTATGTTGCCAGAAATAACTACTTCAGATAGATTCTAGAACTACTTATCATTTTGAAAGTTTTTTAGTCTCCAGCATTCAGAGAGTGGGCCCACCAACCCCCCCCTCCCTCCCCCCTCCAGAAACTATTGGCTGGTTACGACCTTGATTTAAACATTAACATATATGAGACTTAGCCCAAAACATTTAACTTTTCTTCGTATTTTATTTTTAATGTTCTTTTTCTTCTATATTAAAGGCGTGGTAGTGGGCCACAGACTTGACACAGGAGATATAAACTTAATCGAGTTTAGAAAAAGTTATGAATTTAAGAAGGTGAGATGGTGGAAGATCCTAAAAACCCTATAAATAATTTATATTTATTCTTGGACACGGCTGGAGAGTTCCCCGACTTTGAAACAGCGATCTCGACTCCTATCAAAACCTAGGTTTTAAAAGACTTTATGACACATTATTGAAAGAGAAAACTCATGAATCGTCAAATTAAGACTACCTTCAATTAATTATAAAAATGGAAAATGTTCCATTCTTTGAACCATGGAATATATGAACAAACTTTAGCCTCAATTAGGTTCCAATATCTTCATTAAAACGTGCCTATCCCAAAGGCTAAGGGAGAAAATCCTCGGGAAATTATAGATCACATGACAGAAGAAAACAATGTTTTTTAAGGAAATTCTGTCACTTTAACATTAAATGATTAACTATAGCCCTGATTATTACTTAACAGTTTACAACGTATCTATGATATACACACTCAATAACCCATATACCCTATATGCATTTTAAAAGTTGATATATCGCATAGGCTTTTACTTAATATCATATTTTCGGTTAGTTAAAGAATTCATCATCAAATATTATACATGGTATATATATATATATATACATATATTTTCTCCATATATTATATACATATATATGTTTGTATACTAGAGAGCGAGAGTTTAATATAATGGTTTAATATTGTTAGTACTAGCTACAATTCCAGAATGTATGATATTACTTACTTTTAAAAGGTTCCTTAGTTCTTCTTCAAATTGCTGGTATGGGGGATTAACCTCTATTTTTCTATCCGAGGTAGATTATATAGTGTGTAGCTCAGACAGGCCAACATAAATCATATATTATCTGTTTATTAAGTCTAGTATTTATCTATTGTCAGGAACCCTAATTTTAAATCATTTGTTTTAACTTCTTTTTAACACTACGTCACCTTTTCAGGTTATACGCATATATTATAGTTACTCTAATTTAATAAAAGTGAATAATGAAGCATTTAGAGGTAATATACCCGCATTTGCGTGGAAAAAAGAGTGGGAAACCATTTAAGGAAAAAACACTTTCATTAGATCCGATTGGGACTTGAACTCCGATTTCCCCGTCATTCAGAGGTCAGATTAACAAGAAATTGAGGCCTTACATCATTCGTCCACTTAAGTGGGTTTATTTTTAGTAAAATTTATTTTTGTTCAATATTTATAAGTGATAATTTTTCATTCTGAAAATATCTGAACAATGTTAATTTCTTGAACACTGCGGAACATGTATTATTGAATGATGATAAGTGATTATGATGGAATATTTATGAATAGATAAGTGTACATTCCCATTATTAAAATTGATTATCTATATATATAGACTAAACCCCTGAATTAAATACATGCGCTAGCTAAACTTGTATAGCCTCGTTAGTCTAGGAGTATAATGGCATTTCCACGACCATATTATACTCGCAGGTTCAAACCCTTGCGAGGTTGAAAGACATTTACCGAGCAGTGAGAATTCGTAACACATCAATCAAAAGGTTCCGTTCGTTTTCAATCTGATTTTGGCATGTTAAATATTTCTGAACTACTTTTTGAAATCCCATTCCACAGAAATATGTAGGCTATTTATTTCTCACTCACAGAAATTCAAAGAGGAAAACCACGGGAAATTGCCAGACAAATATCAAATCATAATTAACTAGTCGTAATTAAGGTAGTAAACTACTAAGATGAATATTTGTCTATATACCTTACTACTTGGGGTACCCATTCTTAGCACGGGGAATCCATAAATTAGCTTTATTATTTTTGGTATATAAAACTATTCACAGGGAATAGTAACTAAATATTAAATAATGTTTAAATATGAATCCTTTATTTGTTTGAATTTTGATACAAGCCTCGAAAGTGGTTTGACTAATAAACATAGTAAAAATAGAGATATGATCTAAATATGTTTTAAAAGCTATCGTTTCTTTTGAAAATTAATTTATAACTTCTCGTATTATTACACAACACTTTGAACTATTGCCTGTTGATGATAATAAAAATTAATTAAGGGCGTCACACCATACATTATTAGCTGCTAAAGGTTTGTAATTAAATCAAATCAAAATTGTATTAGCACATTTTTACTTTATTTAGCCAGAATACGGTTTTACCACGTTAATCTTTATCACATACACATTCTACCATTTTTAAATTTTTAGAACCTTTTATCATAAAATACTATTCACCTAATACTTTTTATTCCTTTAGGACTCTTAATCCCTTTCTACAATTTTCATTCCTTTTTATCCTTGCTACCCTTTCAACCCTTTTTACTTTTTTCAACCTTTCTTTAAGACTTCTTATACTTTTTTCCCTTTTTCAAACTCTTAATCATTTTTGTCTCTTTTTAAGCATTTAAATAATTCAAAATTTTTATTTATTTAACCCTTTTAAACTTTACACCTTTTTTATTCTTATAAGATTAGTTTTCTGCCCTTTTCGTAATTCTTATATTTTACCTTTTTGGCTCTATTTTGGCCTTTTTACTTTTTTTTACATTTTTGACATTATAATTAATTATGAACATCTAGCAATTTTTTGTTCTTTTGGTCTTACTGCCGTGTTTGATTAGACTCACTTTTTATCCTTTTTAATATTTTTGGGTCTTTTCCCCCCTTATTGCACTTTATACACCTTTCTACACTAACCGCCAAGCTGAACATAAGTAAAATATTATAGAGTAAAAGGTTTTAACAAATGTATAAAATGAATATATGCTAAACTGAGTAAAAAATAGAAATTTAATAATTTTTTTAAAAAAGTAAAAAGAATATGTAAAAAGTTTCAAATGTGTAAAATGGTTTAAAAGGGAAAATAGTGCTAAAAAAATTAATTTAATCAAAATTTTAGAATTCCTCATTTCAGTTAACATGTTATTATAAATGTATTACTAAATTTTACTCGTGGTGATAATTTATATTAATTTTTGGGGATTTTGGTAAATTTTTCGGTCAAAATCTAAATATTCATGTTTTAAGGTGCACGTGTTAGAACATAGGGGCTACTAATTTTAAAATTTCGCCCCTCTTTGTGTGGTAGATATTGTGCAACACTCATAACAGCTAAACAAACTTAATGTTATTAATATAAATATGTTTGTAGCTCCAACTTTTATCCAGATTCCCATTTTTACTTTTTAAATTATAATAACTTTTTGATATTTTTGATAGACCTTTAACCTTCCTGCGAATTTTAAGCTACCTACCACCCTTTTAAGTGGATTTTATCTATTTAACTAACACCAACATTGAAATCTCAAATATTAAGCCGTATTTTGTTATTTACTTGCTTGCCAAATTTAAACTATCTTCTTTCCTTAATATGTAAGTTTTATATTTATATCACCCTAATAGCCCCATATCCAAAGTTAGACATTTTGAAATTTTCCATTTTTAGATTTTTCTAGCTATATGAGGCAATCCCTCCACTATACTTCAAATATTTTTGATGAATTGAAGTTTTCTACCAGCCATTTAAGTTTTTTGTATAGTATATATAGTTTTGAAAGTTTTGAACCAACCCCTTAACATTTCACCCCTCTAACAATAAAATCTCAAATATTAAGATATAGTTTATTATTTGAAGTGTTGGGTCCTGTTAAACTTTTATCTACCTCCCTCATAGGGTTTGTACATACTTAAACCCCCCAATACCCATTACTTCTATGTCCCCCATCTAAAAATTTCCCATTTTCAAACTTTTCTTGTTATATAAGACAATCCCTCTACCATCCTGCCGAATTTGTGTTTTATAGCCCATCTAGAAGTGGTAAATCTTATTCTTGACACCCCCCCACCCCCACACACACACCTAACCACATACTTCCTTTCTACTTTATATGTATATATAAGTTATATGTTAGAAAAGACCATGGGATATTTGGTAATATAAATATAATTTTTAAGGTATTCACAAATAAGTTAATCTTTGTGGCTATTATTAATAATGACGAGTATATTTTATAAGATAGCACTTTCCCACGTCTTCTCTCACTTTAAACCTTGCATCAACACAGAATATATGACTCTAAGTCGAGTGCAGTGTTTTATGTGCGTACGAAGATTCAATAAGAAACATAGACATACTCTACACCATAGCACATATCACATGTCATCTTATGTAACGGCAATACCAGCCACGGCATTTGTTCACAGCTTACTACTGTACTCACTAATAAGATACGTGATACTCTTGACGCGATCCTTGAAAAACATTGAGTACAACAGAATAAATAAGTCCCGTCTCAATCTGATAGGTACTATTTGAGTTTACTAGCAATAAATAAACAGAAAAACATGATTTCCTAAGTGGTTTATTTAATATTTTTATCGTCGATACTACCCAGATAAAAAGGAGAAACTTCACAACAATTTGAATTCACAGATAGATATTGAGAGATTTATTATATGTATAGATTTGCTATCTAAAAAACAAAAATTAAGTAAATCGAAGAACCACTCAATAGTAAAGACCCTACAACACCAAATAAAATTGGTGCTTTTGGTTCTAGTACCAAGAAACAACATTAATAGAGCTAATTGACAAGCTATAGGCCTACCATAAATTATCCTGTTAGATGACTCCAATAAATATTAACTAGCTAGTCCGGTCGAACCTATCACAGAATGATAATTACCACTCTCTAACAAATCCGATTTAAAAGCGTAAGCTTAAATAGTATCAAGATCCGTTTTACAGATATCCGAAGAGTCTATAGTTACACTGTATGGGGTGCCGTAAACCAACGCGATGAAATATTCACTGTCGATTGTATGAAGACCGCTATTGAGTTTACTTCCTAGATCAAGGTAGTTATGGCCGAATGAATTAGGCATACATGAAATGACTCTAAGTGCCGGTCTTATGACTATCGGATAAATATTGCTATAGGATGGTTAACGTTAGCGACCTGATAAAGGCTACCAATCACTGTAATATTTTATAAGTATCTTGAACTAAATTTATCCACCAGATAGCAATCTGTAGGATAAATATATTTTGTATGCAGAAAACACAAGTTTGGTACTGTTTTTATTGGTGCGCGGATCCTGCTGCTACCGTTACAACCCGGCCAGTGGCTTCAACGGTTCAACGCTCAACAGTAGTTAAATAATGGCGGTTAAACGAGTGAGAGAAAACAGATGGAGTCATGTGGAAGCAGAAGCTAGGTGGTCCTGCAAGCTCTAATTTTGATGTTTGCCAAAATTATATCAATAGTTTGATATAACGTTTATAAAATTTCATTTATTTTTCTTACATTTAAATAATTTGTTCTTATGTAACTATAACTCTACAAATATCTTGTTAGTTTTTATAGAAGGGTGAATTAAATGTTCTAACTTTATAGTCAGAGCCTGAGCCTGAGCTTACTAAACACATGAACCAAGATTTTAACCTAAAAACAGATTCTGATTGGCCAGGCCTCATTAAAAACAACCCATCACTGTGTCAACGCCAATTTTCACTTTAAGATAAAAGTTAACAGGTAGGGGAAGGTCGGTGAATACCGATCAGCAAGGTAATACCGATCAGCTGTTTACTCGGTGGATTTCAAATAAACTTGGTTCTGATTAGAGCTGATATCTAGCGAGACGTGTTAACACAAAAACTATTGCCAGTTGAAGTGGAACCGCGTTGATGTTTGGATGTTATTCGAATAATTTAAGTTTTGTAGTATTCAAACTTTTGTTGTGCTTGAACAATATCAACCGTAAGTTGTATTTTTATTTAACTAAAATATATATTAATATCACCCTAACTAATAGAATATATTGATGCATAAATTATCTGCATAATTATTTAAAATATAATCAACTGGTTGACTTGGCTGCCATATTTGTTTTTGAATTAAACATAGGGTAATACCGATCACGCCTTGCGGGTAATATCGATCAGCATACAAAATTGATCGGTACTACCCTTCATTGATTTAAATACGTTTACCCTCAAATAATTATCATGTAATAAATTATGGGTGTGTATATTTCTATACAACTATTTATTTTAAAATTCCTCTTTTCTATTTTATTAATGGAATATTGTCCATTTTATCTGGTATAGATGCCGAAATTCAAGGGAAGGACTACAAACAGAGGGAAAACATGGACTTCAGAATCCCTGAATGCAGCAGTCAATGCAGTTAAAGACGATGGTAGAAAGATTAGAGAAGTTTCGAGGTTATTCAATATTCCATTTGCGACTTTACAAGATAGATTGAAAAGTGGTATCTAAATGAGGCTGTCCTAGAGATACATTCTTTATTTACTCCAGATCAAGAAAAAGAAATTGTAACCCTACTATCAAAACTATTTTATGGCATGTCTCAGTTTGAACTGCGGCGACTTGCTTTCGATTATGCTGAGCGACTTGGTTTGAAACATGAATTTAATAAAATGACTCGACTTGCTGGTAAAGACTGGGTTTCACGTTTCATGAAACGAAATCCTAATTTGAGTTTAAGACGACCTGAAGCTACAAGTGTTAGTCGTATCCTTGCCTTTAATAAGGATGAAGTGAGTCGATTCTATTAAAATCTAGAAACTGTTCAGGAGAAGTACAAATTTCCACCTCATAGAATTATTAACGTCGATGAAACGGGTATCTCTACAGTACAGAAACCTGGTCGTATCTTAGCTGTAAAAGGACAAAAACAAGTGGGGGCTGCAACAAGCTGGGAAAGAGGCAAAAAATGTCACTGTTGTCTGTGCCATGAGTCCTACAAGCAATTATTTGCCTCCAATGTTTATATTCCCGAGAGTGAATCTGTCAGCTGCTTTGAAAATAGGAGGCCCGCACGGAGATCCTCCAAGTCAGGTTGGATGACGGAAGAGATCTTTGGGACGGGTTGAAGCATTTTGCCGCGCAACAAAACCTTCGCATGATGAACCCATTCTACTGATACTGGACAACCATAATACTCATTATACACTGGAAAGCTACTCATTTTGTCGTGACCAAGGTATTGTAATGGTGTCCATTCCTCCTCACACCTCACACCACCTGCAGCCCCTAGATGTGTCTTTCTTTGGGCCCCTTAAAACAGCATTTAATAGAGAATGTGATCTCTATATGAAAAATCATGCTCATGAAAAAATAACGCCTTATAATTTAGCGTATCTTTTCAATAAAGCTTATATGCGGGTAGCAGCGATGGAAAAGGCAGCATCGGGTTTCAGCAAAACCGGAATATTTCCCTAAAATCCTGAAGTTTTTAATGAAGAAGACTTTCTTCCAACAGATCTGCGAGTGGTAGAAATTACTGATGACGCTGATAATGAACTACAATCTCCTTTAGCTACAAACTCAGCAGATTCTCCTCATCCCTCAACCTACAAGGTCACCTCACATTTACCTTCAAATAGTCCTCGTACTTCCATTTCTAAAGGTGAGCCACGTTCATCTTTAGTCTCAAACATTAATGGTTCATCAAATTCAAACTTTGGAAAATCTGTTTCAATTGCGGATATTTCTCCTGTTCCAAAGTTAGATAGCAAAAATAAAATCTCCACAAACAATAGAAAAAAACATCATTCTGAAATTCTCACCTCTACTCCAAGGAAAGACACTTTAAAAAAAGCCAATGAAAAAAAAAGATAAAGGAAGAAAAAAATAAGAAAAGGGCTGAAAATAAAATTTTGAAACAAAGGGGAGCAGAATCTAGTAAGATAAAAAAGACTAATCATAAAAGGAGTCGTAGGAATATCACATTTGAAAGTTCTTCCGAGGAGGAAAGTTTAGATGAAGATTTAATTTGTGATGATGAGGAACTTGATGATATAGGTCCATTGTTGAAATCCTCTGAAAACGAACTCTGTTGTGTTTGTCTAGAATTCGGTAGAAACAATGAATTATGGTACCGATGTGTATTGTGCTCTAACTGGGCACATGCTGAATGCACCGGCTGGGATAGTGCAGAAGGTTACATATGTGACCATTGTGTGAACTAAGTTCAAAATAATTGTTATAAATTCATTTTTAGTAGGTAAGTTAAATCTTAGGGAAATATGTGTTTTTTTAGTTTTGTGATATGTTTGTATTCAATTTTTTTTAAATGCCAATATTAGTTATTAGTTAAGTTTAGGAAATAGAGTTCTTAGTTAACCATGATATCAAATTAACAATATTGAGCTGTTTTATAAATTTAAAAAATAAAAAATTTGCTTTTAATTGTTGTATACTACTTTTATTAGTTGCAAAAATGGTTTAAGATTTTTTTTATATTCATAAAACCCACTGAAGCTTTCCTTGTGTGTTTGTTTTCTGAAACATAATCAATTAGCTTTAATTTCCATTTTTTTAAAGAACATAATTAAAGTCAAATACATGATGAAATCACTGATCGGTATTACCCGACCAGTTTGGTAATACCGATCAAAGTACATTTTTTGAAAATTGAAATATTCTCACTAAGCCATTCATAAAAATCTTTGATTGCACTTGGTTTCAAATACTAAAATAGCTGCTAATACCGTTACAATAGAAAACTTTTTTTTCTTCTTTGTTTTCTACTTGTAATAATCTTTATAAAAAAAGTGATTGGTATTCACCGACTCTCCCCTACTCAAACCTCCCGATAAAAATGTGATGGATAAATACATTTTATCTGGTAAATAAAAGCTATCTGGTGGTCATAAGATGCACCTTTAACTTATCAACAAGATAAAAATATTTAACGGACAGATTAATATTCAATCAGGAGTAATAATACCTGCCCTAAACATGTAAATACAATCTTGCTAACAGTGGTTCTTTTACGGGGACCTACACGTATATAAATAGTTTAGATTTAACATAGCAAAAAAAAGTAGATTGACATAACCACTATATATTAATCTTATTAGCCTACCTAACAAAAATGTGTGATGTAAGCTTAATATCAAGAAACAAATATAATAAAATTATATTGAATGTATCATCATACAATTATTAATAGCATATTATGTGGCTTTGAAACTTTAGCTGACAATAATAAAGACAAAAACGCACAACATACATCATGTGTGCTTTGAAATAAAAAAACTCGTTCTCAAGGAGATTTATAATTGGTAAAGCCCGAGCTAGAAAGGAGATTTATAATTGGTAAAGCCATAGCTGGAAAGGAGATTTATTATTGGTTAAGCCCTAGCTAGAAAGGAGATTTATAATTGGTAAAGCCCTAGCTAGAAAGGAGATTTATAATTGGTAAGGCCCTAGCTGGAAAGTAGATATATAATTGGTAAAGCCCTAGCTAGAAAGGAGATTTATAATTGGTAAAGCCCTAGCTGGAAAGGAGATATATAATTGGTAAAGCCCTAGCTAGAAAGGAGATTTATAATTGGTAAAGCCCTAGCTGGAAAGGAGATATATAATTGGTAAATCCCTAGCTAGAAAGGAGATTTATAATTGGTAAAGCCCTAGCTGGAAAGCAGTTCTATAATTAGTTTACTGATATTTCCAAACCTTTTGTTGCCAAGAAATATATAAGATCTATAAATTATAAGTTGATATATTTGAACTGTTACAACTTTAAAACTTGTATATAACCACACTAGCGGTTATGACACTACATCGCTTGCTGATGAGATATCGTGATGTAATATATAGTATGATTTTGATAGGAAGAACAGTAGAAGTTAGTTACTAAAGTTACTAAAACAATTTTAATATATTCATACATGAAGTTATGTTATTTGAAGCTATCATATTTGGTAGATATTATCAATACCTATAAAATAACACCAATATAATAAAGAAATACTGTCGATGTTGGCCGCAAAGAAATATGTTTGTGTTTTCTCTACTGTTCTTCCAACCAAAATCGAGGTATAGCTTATCCTGTATTCTGAAATATAAAGAGTACTAAGGAGTTACAATCTCAATCCAATGGCTGCTTTCTGAGTTTACTGACAACCAACAATCATACAGGTAGACAATTGAAGGCATAGACCGATTCAAGTTTTATTATATTTATAGATTATTTCTATGTCTGGTTTTTTTTAGATCTGTGATAGTTACTAAACCATTTTGGATTACTCTACGTTTTTTAGTGTTGTTTTACTTTTTAATTTTAAGAGAAAGAACTATTGCTATCATGAAAATAATCGATTTGTTAAGTTTTTTATACTATACTGAAACCCTTTTTTTGTTGGTTTGTTAATTTTCACTACATCTTCTTTGTGGGTGTTGATGCACCCTTTTAGCCACTTGGTCACTGGAAGCTTGCTGATTTCAGTTATGTTACAATCAAAGCTGATCTAAATAAAGAACAATGTCGCATACCGCATTTTGGCATCATGTGCAATCAAGAACTATAATGTTCGACAAACACGATGAAAGTTATAAGTAAAAAAAGAAGTGAATGGAGTTGAACTGTGGTCCCGCCCACATGGAGGTCAGAGAGCAAGACCGCGTGACCTGCCCTCTAGTGCCACACACGACCACACAAAAACTGTATGGTAGTATAGTGATGACTGATTTTTTTGTAAAATTTGAATATTTTAAAATATTAATCTAATAAATTTGTTCACAATTTGTATTGAGGGACTATTTTACATGATCAATAATAACGTATCTTTATTTTCATAAAATAAATTAATTTAGAGATATTTTACATATCACGAATTATAGAACGTTTTAAATATTTTGAAATTGCTCTTGAAGATTGATTTCAAAATGTCTATATAGTAATAGTTTTTCATAATATATAATAAGACTTTATTTTCACAAATTACCACTAATTCAAAGTATTTTATAAATAGCTCATTTTTTAAATACCCATGTTGTTAAGAATATTAGAACAGTTTTGCTTAAAATGTATATATAAATCGTGCTTAGTGTTATTAACAAGATGTTGATGTTTGTTTTAATGAAGAAAACTTGTTTAAGGTTAGTTTACTGAAACTTAATACTAAAACTCTTCTTCAAAGTATTAATTCACATTATGGTCATGGTTTTCTGATTGTTTTGTACCATTTATTTTATATTATGGTCCCTATCTCTTATGCTAACTGGCCCCAAGGTATAATGGTCAGTGCACCTAATTGGTTACATACTTAGTGGTTCTGGGTTCGATTCCCGGGAGGTACCATGGGTATTTTTACTGAAAGGAGAACGATCACCAGGGATTAGTTGGTTAAACTTAAGATATATTTAAATTAACTGCTCCTCAACTCCATAATCATTGCCATCACATCCTCATTACAGGTACGACGTGTAGACAACCTCCTATGGTGTACCCTGGGTAACATTCTATGCCACCAGAGTGAGTAAACGTCTACACACATAGGTAAACGAACTAGGTACTATGTATCTACTCATCAAATATGTCATAGCCTACGCTAAAAGAGAGGTCCTGGGTGCAGCATGGTGGAACTTAGTATGGTAAACATTATTTACACATATCAGTACAACAGAATGCACGCCTTTAGGTCATTGTGCTGTGCTGTAACATCTTATGTGTCATCTCACAGTCGCTTAATCGTCATGTTAGATACACTCTTATGCCTAAACCATCAAATGCAACAAAGTGGGTTTTTTACTGCATCCATATATAACAGAAATAGCTAAATTGGGATCAGTAGTATAGTTTTTTATCTTTATAATTTGGCTGTGTTATTTTTAGATAAAGAATGCAAGATACGGCCCTACTATACAGTACTTTATTCGAACTATATTATCTACCTAATTCACTCCTTATTCGTGGGTCGAGATGGGCTCTTAAGTACGATTGAGTACCATAACATATTTTTATGATATTTTGTATAAGCTGTCAAAATATTGACTGAAGTAAAACTGTATGTGTTTACAAATTAATTTATATGCTTGTGCAACGTGGATATTCGAAAGTGTTATAGCTATGGCCACAACTGTATGGAATGAAGTCAGTTATTAAGGTATGAGTTATAAAAGGCATTCGAACATAATGAGATTTTATATGAGAAAGTTCAAAATAAACACCTAATAAAGTGAAAAGAGCTTTTACTCATATACATATATTATATATTATTCACGTCCACTGTCTATTTCCTGTGTTTGTTCTTAATGTTATTCCTTTTACATGTTCCTGCCTATGTGTCCTATCATTATTTACATATTTTATTCTAGCCCTTTTATGTTTTTTCATTTTCATTTTTAGGAAGTTGCGTTGCGTGTTTCACACTCTCTCCTGATGAATTCTGATAGAATGAAACCTAGGTCGGGGGATAGGGTAGTAGTGGTTTATTTTATTTGAGAGGTAGCCTTAACATCTTTGTCCAATGGCAGCATTGTTAAGTGTGAACTGTGTTCTTCTTTTCTTTGGAAAAGCCATATTGTATTTGTTCATTTTATATGTTTATAACCACCTTTTCTATACCATCTTCTTATTACAATATGATTCATACTAAATAATTTACACTTATTACTATGAAAAAAATACGTTTTCAAAAAAATATTTGTTAAATATCCTAAAATAATGCTTGAAATACTCAGGTTGGCAATTAAAAGAAGGGGACAATTTTATATTTACACTTTAATAATTTTACCATACAAACATGAATTAAACTCAAATATGTATAACTAAAAATATTTACAAGTAATAAAATATGTTGAATTTACAAATCTATTACTTATTCACATTCATTTTAGTTATATCTAAATGTAGTGACCATAAATTTAACCATACAATTTTTTAAAGAAATGTATTTGTTTTTACCAAAATACATCTGCATTTAGAATAAAATTTATTTAATTAAATAGGCATAGCATTTTATAGTATAGTGATCTAATCAAAGTTACTATGTTTTTTGTATGGTCAACCATATGCTGTCTGGGGGAATACGTATATCCTTTATTCTTTAGTAATAAACTTTATTTAATCATTACTAAAGTTTTATTTGATTTAGTAAAAAAATGCTGCTATTATGAAAATATTGTTTTTGTGCCTATTTGCATATTCCAGACAAATTTACTTGCGATATTATCTTTTTTTTAAGTTCAATCATATTATTATTTTGGAATTCAAAATAAGGTTATCAATATTGAGGAGGCTCAATCTCAACAAAAAATGTCAGATCTAGTTTTTGTATTATTCGGGTTAAAACAAAAAGAAAATATTATTTTAAAAAATGGTTCAGTTTTACTACTGCTGTAAGCTTTCCATCATCTATGTATTTGCTTGTGAAGTTCTTCAATAAAACCTTCAATGAATAAAATAATTAATTCAAAACCATTACGATTAAATAATGAGAGTCATGATATGTTTTCAATCCAGAAAATATGACTTGATAGAGAGAGAGTAAATACATTATTACTAAGATTATTCCATCAACGTATCTTACTACCCATTTTTCTTGGCACATATATACAAATTAAGTTAATGTGCTATGTATTTGGAATGTTAAGATTATAGCAATTGCGTTCAAATTTTAATGGATAATAAATGGAAAACAATTTAATAAATATCAGCCTCAGTTTCTCTGACCATGGTTCAAACCATGGTCACCTGTCATCTGCAGTCAAGTCTAATATGAAAGAGACGCTTAAACTATTCAACCATCCCAGAGGTTTACATGTATTTCAATAGTTTAGTTATTTTTAAAGAAAGTTTTAACACCGTATTAAAAAAACGTGAGTGATTAAAAGATATTAATTAAAAATTAACTCACTTCATATTAGTTCATAGATAAATTTATTTTAGTATCCACAAATTCATTACTACAGTGACCAAAAGTTAATTTAAAATATATAAATTGGAATTTAACACATAATGTAAACTTTATGATAAATAAACATACATTTTTTGTTTAATGGCCCCAACACCAAGATATACATGTACTTTATATATACATTAATAATGTAGAGAGCTGTAAACTGAAGAGACAATTGCACGGCCATGTGTGATGGAGCTGGCCGAAGTTTCCCAGTTCAAGATCTCGGCTGTTCTTCATGAAATTAAAACATATTTCATAAATAAACTGAGTTAATCATATGACTAGATATAATTTATGAATGTTCATTTGTAATGTGAATACACTAATAGTTGCAGTATAACATGTTTCTGTAGCTACTTTCAACCGCTTAGTACCCCCCTCACGTTAGTGTAAACGGTATTTGCAACACGGGCGATGGTATCCACTGCTCCATCCACCAATTGGTCCAAGGAAAGGGACCACGCTCCTTGAATAAGAGCCATGGTCACCATCACCACCATTAGGAACACCACTTGACTGTTCATCTGAAACAACAAACACTAAAACTTTACTGGCCAGTAGTTAGAAATATAAACTCATATAACATTTATTGTTTCATATAATGAAGATATTCACGTAAATCACCAACACATTATTTTATATAGAGTAGTAACCCTATTTAAAAAAGTATAGAGAGTTTATTTTTCAAACAATATTCAAACTTTAATAGAATTTAATATATATATGTAGAGCCTATTTAACAGGTTGCTACACAATATACCCCTAGAATTTATCATTTGGGTTTCAAAATTGTCCCTGTTCAAATAAATTATCAATTAGATAGGTGTTTGGGAAGCATATTTTATAAATGAAATTGGTTTTTGTATAACTCAAATTGTTGACACATGAGAAAAATAATTTAAACAGTTATTGATTAAAAAAAGCAACTTCTATGTCTTTAGTCCCTTCCACTTCTAAATCGCAGTACAGGCTTAATGGAGCGCCAGTTTTCAGATCTCACAGTGAGACAAATCTATATGTTATATATTATAGATTTATCAAGTTGTAACATTAGCGGGGACTGCTAATACGACAATGTTACCAGCCGCCCCTAAACAAGCTAATATTCATAGACATCCTGCAATAGAAATACCAATAGAACCTTCCAGTTTGAATACTAACCCAAATAATCTTATACTCGTAGACTTCCAGCATTATTAAACACCACAATTTTACTATTTGTATATAGTTCCCTACTCACGCCTATACCTGCCTGGTGTATACTGACGTACAAGTTTAGTCAGCTCACCACGAATGCTAGAATGAAGAGAAATTCAAAACACAAGACAATTGTGCAGACCCCTGATGTTCGACGAAGAAAGCCAGCAATGTTCTGATTGGCCAGTATGGTACTACATAGAAGACCACTCATATATTGGACACCAGGGTTGGCGTACGTGTCCTAAGCAAGAATAGCTCCACACCTGCCCGCGTTGCGAGTCAAAAGCAGCAGCAGATGTTCAAGACAGCAAACCGGCCTACGTGACCAACACAGCGAGGCCTTTCCACAAGATTTTTGCAGATGACGTAAATGTAAAGGAGAACGCCCACCTCCCCTCACTTTCAACTAGACCTATATAACGAGTGAACACAGACACTTTCATGGATTATTACTTTGGCCACTTCCACGAGAATTCCTGTCAAAGACTATCTGTTAAGGAGCACTTAATACTTCCTGCTGCCGCTTGGGCGCTAGTATCGTATTTTCTTGATTTAATGAGATAGAAACAGTTTTTGGTTCTTTTTATGTTGTGGAATATTTAGTTTAAATATTAAATTTTTGCTTGTGTTGTTATCAGTAATTTAAATTCTTTAAATTGATAATGTTTCCTTAATTGATTATTTTGAAGACTTATTTGCTTTGAAGTTAATGTTAAAGTCACTTTTTTTTTATATGGTATTGACTTTCATACTCCCTGGTTCTTTTAGGCAAAATTACAAGTTCTGTAACGTAACTTTTTCTAGTTTTACACTAAACATTTAAATGTGGGAATTGTGTTTAATTCTTTAGAAGTAACGAGAGTAATTGTCCCGTGAAGGTTTAGGTTTAGTCGGGATGTCAAACCTTTGAAATTTAACGTAAATATCTGATGCGATATTTAAATTTAAATTTATTCCATTAATTTAAAACTGTTTTGTTTGTATTCAATGGTGTGAATCTGAAGCTTTGTAAACCTTTAAAAAGACGCTCATTAAGCTCTTTGTAATGTTTGTAATATTTAGTCATTTAAACTTTTGATCCTTTTGATTTAAATTGATCTTAATTCACTTTGGTGAATTAGAAGAGTGTATATCATTTAGAAAAGTTTCTTTAAATAATAGCAGTTATTTTGTTTATTTCATTGGTCTCTTCTAGACAAGTTTATTTTCTTTAAAAACGCACTGTATATGTGATAAATTGCTAGGATGTATTTGTTTTTCAACACACTTCAGTAAGACCTGTAAGGTCATGCAACTTGTTCTTTTAACACTCTTTGTTACTTTGAATAAAATTCCAATATATCATTATCCTGCAAATGCTTTTCTTTTTCATATAATTATTTTTGTTTTAGAGATCATCCCCCTCTTTTCTAATATAGTGTGGCCGTAACTAAATAGAATGAGAGTGTGGTGGTACAAAGTATTACAAAGTTTATACACATTTGAAGTTTGGTTTAGGTCAATAATTGTGTATTATTGTATTTATAATTATACTAAACTCGATTTAAATATACACTCCACGAAACCACCGGCGATGAGTTGGTTAAGATTTGAATCCTGTTATGTCAAGCTAAATATGATTTTATAAACAAACTTTTTCCTCCCCTCTATCCGTGCTAATGTGCCTACACTTTCTTAAACAATTACCTTACTCATCCATATTTTACTATACTAATTATGATATAGTAACTAATTTACAACCTTAGTTTGACATTCTATATCAATTACGGTTAAATCACTAAACACTATGTAGGCCTGCACCAAAATAATTACAGAAATATAACACCAATAGATCACTATTGGTAGACAAACGTTGTATGTACCTTCGTTTGAAACAATTGCGTTCATTTACCAATAATAAATATTTATTCACAGTTATTCACAGTTTAACTCAGATTACGGACATGTTGGAAGCTCATTTACAGTTCCACCCATTTCCCACACCTTCATATTAATCCTTTGAATTAACGAATTAACCTATAAACATACTAAGACTTTCAAGTATTTATATTTGTTACTCATTTTCATTGTTTTTTAACTTATTCGTATCAATCTACATTGTTTATCTTTCTTCTTTCTAAAATGAAATTTGAAGGAAAATGTATTAATGTTTTTGGCCAGACAACTTTAATTTATTTTTTTATTTTTCCCTCCCGTAGGAAAGTTTCAACGTCCCTTTCGGTAGCTGATTTCTTCACCCGAAAGTATATTATGCTATTAAGATTGTAGCTATACAATACATTTTTTTAAATATTTAACATTATTTCGCCAAATGCAACAATTTCATCCTATAAATACACAAGCGAAGAAATTCATATATAAATGAGATAAGTTTTCAATAGAACCTTTTCTGCAATTAGTAATGGAATGGTCTACAGTAGAATGTGGGATAAATTAATACGTTATATTAAATTTTAGCATATGTATTTATAGGACTTATATTAAATGATAAAGTTGTGTAAACTAATTTTTTAAATAGATATATTAAATAAACTAATACATGACTCACTATCTAACGTAGGGTATATGTGAAAGATTACTTTTTTGTTACTACTTGTCTCACTGTCATGAGAGGTATTTTTCAAATAAAGGAAATTTAACAAATTACTACATGAATTAAAAACAACCCACCGCATAGTTGCTATGATCTACGGAAATGGATGGTTGGGAGAAAGGAGATGAGTATACTAAAATAACTCGTCATGTTATTAGGCTATACAAATATATATTAGCTTAAAATTATAGATGAACAATAAATGAAATATATGTTTAACCGTGAAGTAACTTATATTTAGCTAATCCTTTATATATTAAACTACAAAAACCATAAGGAAATATATATGCTTATATTTATATTTTAAAACATATCCTTAATATGTTAATTAGAAATGCAATCTCGTTTATAAATAAAATTACATTAAATATAATAGATAAGTTTGAAAATAAAAATAAATGTTTTACTAGCCTACAAGAAATATAAAAAGATTATGCTAGCATATATTACCAATAGTATGATATGAAATATGGTAATAAAATAATAAAGTATTTTCTAAATAATCAAAACCTAATATACAAAGTTTATAAGTAAGACTATCATAATACCAAACCAACCTTTGTTTTATCTTGGGTATCTTGGGTGAATCAAAAAGTCACTGATGAAACTTAATATTTACTTGTTTAAGTGATTATAGAAAAATATCATATACAACTCTATGCGGGTACTTATATATATATAACAAATACAAGAGTGATGTAACAACCAAAGCCTGGGATTTACATAAACCTTAGCATAATGTTATCAATATATTTTGAAATCAACAAAATGTCAAACACATGTTCAAAGCTCCATGTGGTTATCTGTTCTAGATTATTCAACGTTCTCTTTGTTTCTAAGCCTAGTAAAGTGAATCACGGTTTCAAGTAAGTAAATATAGAGCTACTTAGTTAAATAATAGTAAAATCCCTTTTTGGATGAAAACAATTATTGAAAACTGTTGTTTAATCCAATATCATATAACTGATAAATTTCGTTTGGACTCTATATTAACTTGAATAATTCATTATTTAAATCTTTGAAAATGTCTAATTTTATGGTTAAATACTTGCGTATAAAAGATCTTTCGTCTCAAGGGTGGTTGTTGAAAGTCACATGACTAATATTTGGCATATGATTAGCTTCCTTTACTTTATCATTACTTAAAATGATTTTTTACCATCTGAAAGTGTTTAACGTAATTTTGTTTTGCTTCTTATTACACATATTTTTTAATTGTTGATACAATGGTTAACAAAGAATTTGCAAATTTTAGCTCTCCAAATTATTTTCTCATACGTAACGTCAGATTGTTTCTAACAAAACTTGAATCACACATCAGCTGAACGAAATTAGCCCAAAGACTAAGATAGTAACTGTTTGATATCTTGTAATGACCAGAACAACAATAATATAAATATAATTTCTCCCTAAAAGTCTTATGTTTATTTCTTCATAAAGTCACTAACCTTAAACAATAATCCATATTTTCAAATAGTAACTGCTTGCCATGAATAAAAAAAAAGAATATATAAGCTGTAAACAGAAAATATCAGCCGTGATCAATGTACTTTCAAGACACAGAGCTGTATAAGTGAATACAACTATGGCGATAAAAAATATTTAGATAATATTTATCATCAAATTAAGGGTATTTATTGACTTCTCGTAAATTTAGCAAGGAAATGTGCAAAGATTTCTAATATATATAAATATATAGCTTTCCTTCATACAATGGAAGATAGTTTACCAAGCTACTCTATTGTCGTGGATGGATTGAACCCTAAGAGTAAGTGGTTTTAATCCCGGAGGATTGAGTGGGTCATGTCAATGAGGTATAAAGTGGAGTAGAAAGATGTTAAAAGATAACTTATATTAATTTGTGCTAAACATACTAATCTACTATGCCAGTGGGTGGGCTGGACACGTTATCCTGTGACTTGGAAGCATTCGTGATATCACTCTCTGTGTTTGCCTCCGCGTGGTGGTGCAATGATCTAAAACTGCCTAAACTTCTCAGTTCAGCCCCAAGTGGTGGTGCAATGATCTAAAACTGCCTAAAGGTGTCGATTCAGCCCCAAGTGGTGGCTCAGTGATCTAAAACTGCCTAAAGGTCTCAGTTCAAACCCAAGTGGTGGCTCAGTGTTCTAAGACTGCCTAAAGGTCTCAGTTCAAACCCAAGTGGTGGCTCAGTGTTCTAAGACTGCCTAAAGGTCTCAGTTCAGCCCCAAGTGGTGGCTCTGTGATCTAAGACTGCCTAAAGGTCTCAGTTCAAACCCAAGTGGTGGTGCAATGATCTAAAACTACCTAAAGGCCTCAATTCAGCCCCAAGTGGTGGCTCAGTGATCTAAGACTGCCTAAAGGTCTCAGTTCAAACCCAAGTGGGGGTGCAATGATCTAAAACTGCCTAAAGGTCTCAGTTCAAACCAAAGTGGTGGTGAAATGATCTGAGACTGCCTAAAGGTATCAGTTCAAACCCAAGTGGTGGTGCAATGATCTAAAACTGCCTAAAGGTCTCAGTTCAGCCCCAAGTGGTGGTGCAATGATCTAAAACTGCCTAAAGGTCTCAGTTCAAACCCACGTATTGGTGCAGTGATCTCAAAATACCTAAAGTCCCTAGCCACAATTCCTAGCTCTAGGTCTATATACCAACAGCTTAGAGCATGGCTTCTCTTCAACTGTATGGATGTATTAAAATAAATAATATTTAATTGTATCATACAAAGTTTGAACAGGAAATAACTTTCTTATGATAGCGATAAGCTGTGATTAGGTGCGTCCAAAACTAATTTCTAATGCCACAGAGTAGGGGGGGTCTAACTTTTCAGTACGTGGGACACATAATAGTTGACACATCCACACTTACCAAAGGAAAAATAGTTTTAAAAATGAATTAATAACTTTTATTTGTATCTTTTGGGGACAATCAATATGATATGATTCAGAATAAAAAAGAGAGGTAAAAATTACAATATACATATTAGTAAGGGGAAAAAATCATATTTACTTTGGGCTACCAATTTGGAGATTTCAATTATATATATATAAATATATGTATATGTATATATGTATAAGCCCTAACTGACTGACTGACTTACTTACTCATCACTAATTCTCACACTTCCCATAAAGTTAAAGGGCTGAAATTTGGCACAGCTGTTCCTTATAAGCTAATTAAGAAGGGGGAGCTGAATTTTATCCATTCTGAATGGTAGCCATTCATACATTTCTTAAACAAGCACCACAAATAAAAAGTCTTATTTGTATCCATTATCATAATACCCACAAAATCCTGAATTGTATACATTCTGAATGGTAGCCATTCAGACAGTTTTCAAATAAACGACTTTAATAAAAATCCTGATTCGTATCCACTGTAATTATTTGCATCATATCCACAAAATCCTGAATTGTATCAATTCTTAATGGTAGCCATTCAGACATTTTCTTAAACACGCATTGCAAATAAAAAGTCTGATTTGTATCCATTTTCATAATGCTCCCAAAATCCTGAATTGTATCCATTCTGAATGGTAGCCATTCAGACATTTTCTTAAACATGCATTACAAATAAAAAGTCTGAATTGTATCCACTAGAAATATTTGCATTATACCCACAGAGTCCTGAATTGTATCCATTCAATTGCGGTACCACTTGTCTGATAGATTGCAGCAGAAGAAACTCGCCTTAACTCATTCCATGTTTACTAGAGAGCAGCACTTATCCTTAACTCATTCTGTGGTTACTAGAGATAGAGAGCTGCACTATCACTATTTTAATAAATATATAAATATATATATTTTTATATATTTATATATATATATTTATATTTATATATTTATATTTATTTATATTTATATATTGGTATATATTGTGTACTTTACATATCATTGGAGTTTCTTAAACAACAACATTTCAAACTGCTAATTTATACTCTAAGAAATGAAGACGTAGGGTTATATTATTTTAACAATCTGTGTTTAAAGGTGGGAAATTGAACATTTAATTTAATGTTGGATGCCAACAAATATTGTTTTCCTGGCTGTGAAGATAATACATCTCGTTAACGGTTTCTCGTATATGCACTGAAAGTAATTTTATTGATTATTGTCGAATAGATGAGTACAAGTGGCTGAAGATTCTTTGGCTACTTTACGTTTACATACCAAGTAAGACTTCCTAGTAAATTTCTAAGTTTTAAGATTTATATTACCGGTACCAACAATAACTCGGAGGAGGGGGGATATACTCATTAATCCTATAAGAAAAATATTTAAGCCATTAACATACTATTTTTGGTTAAGTTTATGAATAATTAATCAAAATGTTTATGTTGCAATTGATAACTTTTCTCTAAATGTATTAATCTATCTAAAATTTTATTGTAATTTAATTTTCATAGACTTGTTTGTTGGTTGATTAGCTTATATATAAACAATTAAAAAGGTTATATTTATCAAATAACTTCATCAGATTCACTTCACTGGAACTCTTTGTTATTGATACCACTTTTTGTCAAAAAATACAGATAAGTTAAATATACACAATTAAAAAACTATTCTGTTAAAGATTCCAAAACAAAGCTTTAATGATATTTCAATCCAACATATTATATTTATTCAAATTTATGTGAGTTGTGTGGAATATACCTATTTGAACTTAGATTGGCCTAGGTGTTCTATTTTAAAATGTTTAGTAAATTTATCTTAGCCTGATAATTATTAACTGATGCATATCTATTCTTAAGTGATTAAATTGCACAAACAACTTATTATTATTATTATTATTATTATTATTATTATTATTATTATTATTATTATTATTATTACAACCTCATATTTTCATCCGCATATAATAATTTAAAAACCATGGATGAGGTATCCCTTTTTCAGGAATTATTTTTCCAGTACACACGAATTGCAGAATAACACGGGGGCACACAAACTGCGGAACCACTCATTCAAGTTTACACGAACTGCGGAGTAAAAATTAAATTCATAATGACTTTGTTCAAAATGGAAAATGAACTCCCAAATATTTATTATTATAGATATTACACTTTTTTATCAAACATATTAATATCACAAGTCTTTGGGCTAGGTTAGACTATAAAAACTTCAAATTCAGTCACAAACAACTCTGAGTGGCCCAGGCTGACAGATGTACTTTATTCTGCAATTCGAGTGCGCTCCTTTTTTCAATGTAAGAGTCAGTACATTTCCTTTCATACCTCATTCAATGATGACTATGCGAGATTAAACAGTTTTATTTCAGTTTATAATCTAAGTTAAAGCTATATTTAGTTTCAATATTATGTGCATTATTTATTTTCATGTGTTTTAAGCCTATCTATCAGCTTTAAAATAAATTCAATTTTAAATTTGTATTTATTTTAGCCATGGGCCGACAAGGAATGACTTTATAAGCTTTAATCATTCTTTGTCACCAACTCTTCTTTCGTTCATTAGAGAAGTCAAATAGTCCAGTCATCAATTATGAGACATGGTGAAGTTCAAAAACCAATATAAATAAGCTTATCATAGGTTTGGTCTATCCTGAGCTTACGTACAGCATTACTCGAAGCGAGATAAATAGGGAATTCCCAAGTACCGAAAAGTAGCCTAATATTATCAACGGAGAAGTCTTTCTCTCCCTGGTTGACAATGCGTCAATTTGCCAGGGCAGTCCCTGTCGGGTGTGCTCCTCGATTTGTATTTGTAGGATGATACAAACAAGTATTTATGGTATCAAAATTGTATGGAAAGCAAAGAGCATCAAATAAATAGGTAAATGAGAATAATTAGTGTAAGTTTTGTTATTGTGTTAAATAATATTCTTTATAAGAAGAGTGAGTAGTGGATAAAGTGAGAAGTTATGAAAGTTTAAATACAATACATAGTATTCAGTAGGCTACATTGTAAAGTGGCTCCCAAAACGTGGGGGAGTACTCATTAAAAGCTCCGGTAAGCAGATAGTAGTATTGCGAACATCATAAAGTGGCTTTTGTCATGGGGCCAATTAGAGTGTGAAAATGTACGCGTATATATTTTATTATAAATAAATAATGGAAGTAATATGGACAAAGGTCAGGATTCTTTTTATGTGATGAGAAATTTAATATTTTTTACCATTCATAGACACAAAGTAGAAAAATTTCCAATGATGGCAAAATTAATAATTTAAATAGTACCGATAGTTTGAAAAATAATAATTCAGGATCCCAAAATTTCATGAAAAATTTGTTGACACCTGAAAGGTTAAGTTTTGTTCATGTGGGTTCGTTTATAATATTAAATATTATAACTATTGCTTATTAAATACTTTGAATATTTTGGTGCCATGTTGTGACATTCTTTCAATATTCATGTTATAAATAATGTTCATCTGTGATTGATGAGTTATTTGTTAATTTTTTTAAAATTATATACGCCTCCCTAATTTAGAATATTCATTTTGTTATCAATGGAGATTTGTTTTGTTTATGTGTGTAGAGAGGGCCAAAAATATAAGACAAGTTTATACGACGACAAAGAAAAACAAGGAATCCCGCTCTCGTTTTACTGGTACATTATCACTTTTAACCATAGTCTCAAGAATTCCCTTTAAATCACAGGATGAATGTTATTATTTAACAGTTAGAAGCTAAGATTTTTATTTTTTTACACTTCCCTCCCTCTCGTTTGACTTCAGCTGGATAAATGGCTAGGCATTTCTACTTATAGTGGGCATAATGATAAAGGGCTATAGATAAAATCATATTGTCTGGAGGTGTAGCTGTTGAGGAGTGGTAAATATAAAAACTTACGGGTTTTTTCAATCAAACTTAACAAAACTAGCACATAAAATGTAGGCCTGTGCTCAATTTGAGTATAATAACCTATAACTTCAACTTCAACACCAACCCAGATAGACCTACATTATAAACTGAAGAAATTATCTGTAGATAATAGAATATGAAACTTTATAACAAATCTATAAAGATAAAAGGCCTACATTTACAAAAACATTGTTTCTTTATTGCCATGCCCTGTCTTAGATTTAAGTTACTTTAATCTTTGCTTAGAGTAAGTGATAGTTTTCTGTGGGCAAATTATTTGGCGTCGTTAAAGTAGCTACTGCTGTCAATGGTCATAAAAATAGTATTTAAATACAGAATTGCCAACAAGATGATAGTAGGTTTATATATGTATATAAACCTACTATCATCTTGTTGGCAATTCTGTATTTAAATAGTAGGTTTATACATATATAAACCTACTATCATCTTGTTGGCAATTCTGTATTTAAACACTATTTTTATGACCATTGACAGCAGTAGCTACTTTAATGACGCCGAATAATTTGCCCACAGAAAACTATCACTTACTCTAAGCAAAGATTAAAGTGGTAACTTAAATCTAAGACAGGGCATGGCAATAAAGAAACAATGTTTTGGTAAATGTAGGCCTTTTATCATTATAGATTTGTAATAAAGTTTCATATTCTATTATCTACAGATAATTTTATCAGTTTATAATGTAGGTCTATCTGGGTTGGTGTTGAAGTTGAAGTTATAGGTTATCATACTCAACTTGAGCACAGGCCTACATTATATGTGCTAGTTTTGTTAAGTTTGATTGAAAAACATTACAGAATATAGCTGTGATTAAGGTGCTTGTTATATATACATATATATATATATGTATATAGAATAAGCACCTTTATCACAGATATATTCTGTAATGTTTTAAAAAATAAGCAGGAAAATCCGTGTTTAGATTTTAAAGTAATAAGACAATAATAATTAAAAAGATTATATCGCAAGCTATCATGTTCACGCCACTTTGTGTGGAGGGTACCGCAATTCAGTGGTCGCCTACAGTCTGGTGGCTGGGGGTGACCCTGGATGCGAAATGCAGTTGGGATCCGCACCTGCGTTCGGCGGCGGGGAGGGCCAGGGGCGTCATGTTGAAGCTGGCTCCTCTTTTGCGCCCGGCAAGTCCGCTGGAATACGACCACAAGATCAGACTTTTTCTGCTCTGTGTGATGTCCATCCTGATCTATTCCGCTCCCGTGTTTTCCTATCTACCTAGATACAGATACAATCATTTCCGTGCTGTATACCACCGGTTCCATCGCTTGATCCTCGGGGCTCCGCCCCGCGTCCCAGACCGCGTTCTCCTGACCATGTCAGGCCTCCCATCCTTGGACAGCCGTATCCGCGGGCTTGCGGAGAGGTTTTTCAGTCGGGCGCAGGCCAGCTCCAACATTATCGTCAGGGGCATCGGCGATTACGACGCTCCTGGCCATCCCCACCGCCAAATAAGGGACGGCGTAGTGAACCCCTTCGTCGACGTCGGTAGGTGACCTCGGAGTCGAATCTGGGGAGTTGTGACCCCCCTTCTAGTCGTGTGAGACTGGGAGGGAAGGCCAGATAACGGGCGATGCCGGCCGACAGGCCGTGATAGGGGGATGAAGTGCGTGTGTGTGAAGTGCAAACGCCGACCAGGCCGTATGTGTAGTGTAGGGGGGGGACTGTCTCCCCCCTACGTCTCTATGGATCATTGCACCCTATTTGGTGCACCCTATTTGGGGATAAATAAACTGGAAAACCATGTCAATCAGTATCACACAATTTAGGTTTCCTGAACCCAAACGGTTTGGAGTATGTTTTTTTTTTACCGTTTTGTTTATGCATGTTTCAACAATGTAAATCCATTTAATGTAAAGAATTAATAAATTGCTTATGAAAGAAAGAAAGAAAGAAAGAATAAGATTATATTTTTTATATTAATATAGAGATAGTGCTGCACTCTAGCTACCTCGGAATGAGTTAAGGATAAGTGCTGCTCTCTAGTAAATATGGAATGAGTTAAGGCGAGTTTCTTCTGCTGCCATCTATCAGACAAGTGGTACCGCAATTGAATGGATACAATTCAGGATTCTATGGGTATGATGCAAATATTTCTAGTGGATACAATTCAGACTTTTTATTTGTAATCCGTGTTTAAGAAAATGTCTGAATGGCTACCATTCAGAATGGATACTATTAAGGATTTTGTGGACATTATGAAAATGGATACAAATCAGACTTTTTAATTGCAATGCGTGATTAAGAAAATGTCTGAATGGCCACCATTCAGAATGGATACAATTCAGGATTTTGTGGGTATTATGATAATGGATACAAATAAGACTTTTTATTTGTGGTGCTTGTTTAAGAAATGTCTGAATGGCTGCCATTCAGAATGGATGCAATTCAGGATTTTGTGGATATAATGCAAATAATTACAGTGGATACAAATCAGGATTTTTGTTAAAGTCGTTTATTTGAAAACTGTCTGAATGGCCACCATTCAGAATGGATACATTTGAGGATTTTGTGGGTATTATGATAATGGATATAAATAAGACTTTTTATTTGTGGTGCTTGTTTAAGGAATGTCTGAATGGCTACCATTCAGAATGGATACAATTCATTCGTCCTATTAAGAAAAGTAAGAATGTTTTATTCCGATGTTTTTTGATTAAGTGGGTGGAATAGGAGTAGCAACCCTAATCAACAATATTGTTGTATACACTCTTTTTAATCGTTTAGAGGTTAATGGTTCGATAAGTTTGTTCTAATAACGTCTTCGAAAAAAATAAAGCAATTATTTTTAACCCTGTAGATGCTTTTAAGGGGTGGAAAAAATTATTACAGACAATTAATAATAATATGTAATAACCTTTTTTTAATATACAACCCCAAGAGACGGTATAAGTATGTAGTTTATATTTAGTTGAATTTTGTGGTGTTTGTAGTGTTTATGTGAGTGAGAGGGCCCGGCCCGGGGCAAAGTATGGAGTGGTGAGCTTTGGGAGGGGGGAGACCTGTCCAGCCGCTCTCAGATGATAACGCCCCAGGCAATAGGCAAGGGGGCCTGCCGAAAATAAAACTCCTCATAATAAACGATACATGGTAACCTCCTCGTGGTTTTTCTCGGATAGTTCCATTAAGCTTCAAACAAAAATTCCTCATTTTTCATCCAAAAACAAACAATAACACAATATAAAGTGCAAAGAACGGGGATTCATCTAGTTGATTAATAATCGAGTTTCGCTCAATGTAATCAAAGGGAATGATCGGTCTCTTGGCCAAGTGGTTGGCACCACTTGCTATTGAACTAGAGGACCCAGGTTTGATTCCCAGCGGCAATATAGGTATTTTTATTGAAAGGAAAACTATCCCTATGTTCACCATGGTCTGGTTAACTAGACTTAAACTATGTTTAAGGGTTTCATGGCTTCCAAATCTTCATTATCACTATTATGACGTCATCTTATTACAGGTATGACGTGTAGACAACCTCACACTGAGGAAGATTCTGTTACCACAGAGCGGGTAAAGTCTGCAAACATGGTGACCGAACTAGATACTTCACCTCAGGAGGAAAGCTTTTCTATTTTAAAAATATTTCTGAACTGAGGTTACAAGCTTGATGTGTCAATAATTATTAGAATGGACTTCAAATCCTCATCAGATATATTTGCTTGACAGTTGTACTTTACATGCTTAATTATCGATAATGTTTTTCACAAAAATATGTTGTACCAAAAACCGTCGCAGATACACAGAGAAATCACTTCAAATTCGGAAAATACTCAGGTTGCAAGGATTTAAAAATTCTGATTAGATATTCATCCTTATACTTGTCTCTTAAACATGTCATATCATTGGAAATAAATCACTTACATTTAAAACTGACTTGGGAGGGTTTTTAATATTGCAACCAAATTAATTTCTAAACAGACTCAAAATTTCGTCTGACATTCCATTAAGATCAGAAAAACTTTCATAGAATATGTAGTCAAGTATTATTCTATGACATACTATACTCATTAATATACTATATATTATATCAATATATAGTTATGTATTGTACAAATATATATTATATACCTTTATATGCATACGTTTATAGTAAAAGGAATTACATCTCAAATAATATACATGAAATAATATTTAAACACGAGTTTAAATAATTATTAACACTTATGTAAGCCTATATATAGGCCTTTGTATACTAAGCTAAAAGTTACATTGTTGATACTTACTTTGCTGGTTTTTATTAACAATACTATTTTGGCAAAAAGACTTTAATTAAAATAAAATATGTATTAAAATATAGAGACACACCTTTTTTCAATAATAGTTTTTTTATTAAAGTGGATTCCTATTTAATTACGTGAATATCTAATTATATCGGAATCGTGTTTGCTTGCAAACCGAAAAGGAAGCTTTGAATAATCCTGTATATAAAATTGATTTTTTTTGTCTACTTTATCAGCACGTTCAACCACCTTTTAAGAAGGCTATGCGCATAAATTCTGATTTTGCTAATGATTTGGGGAAGAAGAATGTTGAATTTAAAATAAATGTACCCACATTTGTGTGGTGGGAGATTTGGAAACCATTTTAGAAAAAACCTCAATTAATACACCTTACCGAGATTCGAAACCCAATCTCCTTATAGTCAGCCATTTAGCTCAACACAAGAATGAGTCCTTTGACCATGCGACCACCAGAAAAAACAATGGAACACAATATTTGGGGGGGTGTAATGTGGTTTTATGTCAGAGGTTTCATGGACCAGATATTTGCATTGCTACAAGTGAGTGAGGAATGTCTGGCAATAAGGAATAAAGTATACACTAAGCCGAGATTCAAACCCTGACCCCCTCGCTAACGTCGATTAAGGAGAATTTGAATTTAACAACCTAAACAACCTGGTTACCGTCGATATTATTGACCTCGTTTTGTTGAACTCAGGTTAAAATATAGAATTATGTGTTATAATACAATCAACTAACCTTGAGCTAAAATATACATGTGTAATCATATACAAGAACATGCTATCCATTCGGCTGACAGTAGAATGCCATTTGGAGAACTTTAGTTTTAAGATAAAATAAACTTGTTGTATAGTCTAGGTAGCTCAATAATGTACACGTGTTACATTTATAAACAAGGCCATAGCTTTTGACAATATACATGTATTGTAAAATATGTAGGACAGTATAAGAGCTACTAAAACCTTTTTCATATATTACCATGCTAACTCATGTGAACAATTGTTCCATTTAATCTATAATACGAATACCTGTAAAATGATATTAATAATACTAGTAATAATAATAAAAATAATAATAATAAAGTAAAATGCTATTAATATTGTCGTCATAAACTTTTATTGAATTTTTTTGTTCCTATTTAAGATAATTCTACAATATTGAACAAATTAATGTAATCATTAAAGATTTGGTAAAGAAAATAATCTATTCTATCTTAAACATTACTACAAGTTTAAATTTAAAACTGCTCACATTTTTACAAATTACTATTATTTCTCTTATCAATTTTTTTGGACAGTTGGTGCAATTACGATACGGGCAAAATATATTTGGGTCTAAATATAAATAATATTAAAACAATCATGAACTATTTACATGCGATGTAACACAACAGTGCAGAAGCTTTCAGGATCAAAATGTGTTTTGTTATTGGTGACTTCACCTTTTCATTTTTTGTACGATAGTAAAAACCATTCTTTGGAGGGAGCAACGTATTATCTGTGGAATAAAAAAATAATTAAATTTCCCAATTATATAGTTTCGACAATAGGTTAACAGGGACATTAAACCACCAACAATATTATTATTAAATAAAATATTATATCAGAGATGACTGTAAGGTAATATAGTATGTATTTAAATGTTCGTCCCCCATTCTATAGTTAGTAGGTAACGTATCAGTTTGCAAAATGAATTGAGTTATATTGAAGTTTTTTTTTCAAACCAGTATATTTGAAAATACGAGTTATTCTGATTCAATACTATTAAGTAGGAGGAGGAAGTAAGAGTGAACTAAATTCCTTTTAATTTTATTTACATTAAACACAATCAATATGCCATATCGTTGAATGAAAACTCAATTAAAATTATAAACAATTTAAAATGTGGATATTGAGATAGTGAGATGCGGTATAAATAAATGTACACACGGAACGCACACGTAGGGAACGCGATAAATTGTCAGTGTTTTTCCGATTTTCCTATCAACACGTTTTTGTTCAAAATAAATCAAATATTGCTTCAATACAAATGTAGAGTTTACATATTTTTTCACGTGGTGAAATTAATAGCTCTTGAATATATATCAGGGGTGTCCTGTAATTTAATAAGAACATTTCCCTTCATTTAAAAAGTTTCTCATCTAATGATACAATGCTTATGGTAGATATTCAACAACTGTTTATACAACCATGTGAATAACATTATTATACGCTATATTTATACTGGAGATTTATTTTTAGAAAAAGAATTTGCCTTAAGAACTTCAAAAACATTTACCTTTTCTGATATTCCCTAGACCCTCATCTTAACAGTGTATTCAATCATAGCTTGACCTAACCTTAAATTAGTAGATGCATTAAATGCTATTTATTTTGGGTCAGATGGGCAAGTAATTAATAACAGAGTGGCTTAAATACAAGCATTTTAATATATACTTACTTCCAATAATTAACTTGGTGATTGTGAGCATAACAAATTATAGCTCAATATTTTGATAAATGTCGACGTTTTATGACCCCTGAAACCAAAAAAGCTGTTTTCGCAAAGCCGTATTTCTGTCTGTCTGTCTGTGCCTCAGGCTAGGGCTGAAACTATTTTACCGATTGGGCTAAGACAAGGTATCTGTGGTTTTCATAAGGTGTTTTTGGAATAAGAGTTCTAACCCTAAATTAAAGGGTAGTTTACTGAGGGGCACAGAGGGAAAAAAATTGATTTTATTAAAATTTGCTATAAATACTTTGTTTAATTTAATAAATATACGGTTTTATATTACAAACAAGATGGATATTCTCGTTTTCTTATGAAAATGACTTTGAGGGTAATTAAAAGAGGTAAATTTCCAATCTTCATAATTTCTACGTAACTATTTTAGATATTATAAAGTTGTAGTACTATTTAAGATAAAAACGTTTTATTTGAAATATATTTTTATAAAACCAATAGTTTTTGAGTTATAAGAAAATATATTATATACTTTTTAATTCGAGTGTTTGAAAATGAATTTGATCTTTGTTATAATAACTATACATACTGTTGAATACATCGAGAAGTCACATCCATTGTTACTTAATATGTATTCACACACTACTTAAAAACTAGCACAGAACAGAGACGTGGTCACGTGACAAGCTCTAAGCCATCTCATTGGCATGAGCTGTTCCGCTGAAGTTCAACTCATCTCTACTTTGTAAGTTGTTGAAGTTGGCTGTAGATTTGAGGGGATTTCTAGTTATAGTATAAATACAATCTCGACTTGAAAGATTACACTATTACTTTAACTTTTAAGCTATTTCATCGTTGAAACTAAAAGTGTAAGCTTGCTACCTCTCAAGTTAAGTGAATGATATATTTGAAATTGTTTTTTGACCTAATATTAAGTATTTTAATACAGTTAATTAATCCAATTTTTCTCTTAATACATATAAAAAGCATTTTATTGTTGAACTTATTCACTAATATCTCAATATAACATCATGGCTGCGTTGATCCTACAGCGAATATGATATTCTGTGACAGAACAATACGTAATCAAATACTAGCGATTTGATAGTGAGTTCATAATGAACTATTGCCATGTTTTTGAGGGGTTGTGGCGTACTATCTTACTAAAGAACCAAATAATATTTATCTTCAATGGCATGCCATGGAGGGCTACCAGATTATACAGAGATAGTTTGAACTGTATCTTCGATCTGTTTTCATCACTCAAATGAAAACAAATTGGTCAGGTACAAATGGAAACATATTCCCATTAGAAGTAAATAGAAAATGGCCCATTCTTGATGGGCGCGTTACAGTTGGGCCATGGGTTCATCTAATTTTAAAAGGTTATCTTTAATCCCATATTTCAGTTTAGCCACGGATTCCTTTTTGGTAAATGTAAACAAGAACTGGTGTACTGACTTGGCCGTGGCTGTTGTGGCGCTCCATTTAGGATAGTTGCAAATAGCTAGTTTCTCAAGCTGAACGGAAAACAGCAAGGTATGGATCGTAAGATACAACAAAATGCTAAGTTAATATAACCTAACACAGCTTAACATAACATAACATAACATAACATAACATAACATAACATAGCCGAATCAAACCCAACCCAACCTACATCATAACAGAGTCATAACCTAAGAAATCTTAGCCTAATATAAGGTTTAATGATTGGTGAGGCCAAATTCCTTTCCACTCGCAGGTCTGTAATCTGTTATAGTCCCCCTGGTTAGTGAACTTTGTCGAATGAATCTATGACGATACTCCCAATGGTCAGTGACCTCAGCTCAACCAAGCCATGATGCTTTTAGGAATAGGTGTCCAGGGCTCAACTGTAACGCACCTTTTTTGCCAATGCTCAAAGGCCAGTTAGTGGATAATAATATAGTTAGAGTTTTAACAATCCACGCTTTCTCTGGAAAATTACAAGAAATGTCACTCATTATATTTAATCTAAATATATCGTGACCCTCAGTAAATTTCGTTTGATGGTTTTAGTCTAGATGTTGCTGCAATTAATGGATGAGCTACATTCAAATTTAAAACATTTCATCTTCACAGCACTTAACCATGATTTGTTTACTAGATTCTTAACATGATATTTGCTCTCAACAAATTTCAAAAACTATAAAATGAGTTAAACATATTTTAAGAAGTACTATTTCATTGTGATGTTTAAATAACTACTTATTTTCAAACTTGTTTTATGTAAAATAAACTATGAAAATTTCTGTATATATGATCGTTTTCCACCCAATAATAAAAGATAAATAATATACAACCAATTTCTCACTTAATCTAGATACATCAGCCCATTATTACTTTCAGAATTAATTATAATATAAGTTTAAAGTTAAAGGTTACTTAACTTGAATTATTGAGTCAAAAATTAACTTAATACTGCTAAATTTTCAAACCTTTCTTAATTACTAAATCATCTCCTTTCATAATTGGTTATGTAATAGATACGTTTAATCATATATTAAAATAAAATATTTTGGATTATTAAAATGTACCTATTTCTTTTGTCAAAATTTTGATTGCAAATAAGAACCACAGAGTTAACATTCATAATTCTTTATTTGATTTGGTCTTACACATATATAAATAGATAATCATTGATGTGTACTTATCCATTTAAAGCCAGCTAAGCCTCCAAAATATCAAAGGACATATTTATTTAAATATTATATCTGCATTTTAACGCTTTAATTTATAGAAACGCCTGCATCGGTGATCGTAACCTGTCACTCTCGTGCTAATCTGTATCGCCATTTATGGAGAGTCATGGGTTTGAATCCCTGTTGGCTGCACTGAAATATGTTTTTTTAATGGTTTACCACAAACCTTTCCCACATATAAGTGTAACGACTGAATTATAATGAATGGCAAACATTAATATGTAAAACTATTAAACTCAAAACAAATTTTGGGAGAGAGAAATGAGAGTTCGAATAAGTACCATAGGTTTTACCTCAAATATATATACATAAAGTTTTATGTTTTATATTGTTTGTTTGGGAATATATCATGTCTAATCATTTTCAATCTATTTATAATATTAGACAGAATAGCAACCTTTGTGGAATGAACAATAAAATTCAAGAATAAATTTCAACTATTCATTTCTTTGAGTCGACAACATTTCCGATTAGATATAACATTTGAGCTCCTAAACGCGCAGTAATTGCTGGACGTGTTGGTAGACCGAGTGTTTCGTCCGGTACGACACCTTCATGAGCCCGTGGCCGTAACCAGACACCTTGCGAGGAGTGTACGAGACTATTATCGTCTCATGAGGCATATTATTCTCACGCGGAGGGATATTAGGGGGGTAAGTCTCATCGACTATCCCGCTTTTGACAGCTTCTTCTTCACTGGACTCCTCACTGGATTCCTCACTAGACTCCTCGCTAGACTCCTCGCTAGACTCCTTGCTAGACTCCTTGCTAGATTCCTCACTCGATCCTTCACCCGACTTCCCGTCAGACTTGGGGTATAATATACGGAAACACTCTCCTTCTTCACACACCGTCATGTTAGGGCCTCCTACAGTAATATCCGGTTTCAGAAGCTCTGATATATCCGGAACCGCCCCTCCAACAGGAGTGATCCTATCCAAATTGTGGATAGGACCGGTTTCAGGTGCAGCTTCACCCTCGTAGATCGGAAACGGCTTCGTCACATCCTCCGGGTCAATCTTATCCTCAGAGACGGTGGCTTTTTCAGATGGATCTACGTTTTCTTGGATCTTTTGATTGATGGTGCCACTTGCTTCAGGGTCTCTCGTCATCTTGAGAGTTGGCTTAACGCTTGACTCTTGTATGGACGGTGAGGTGGTGAAGGAGTTCTTAGGTTGAGGAGCAGCGATGGTTATTATAATCAAGTTTGTGGTGAAGATCAATATTTTGAAAATTGAAAGATGCATCTGAAAAATATAATACATGTTTTACTATTTTGTACTAGCTGCCAATGACCGATGTTACTCGGGGTGAAACCAATCATTCTATATTAAACAGCACATACTGATAGTGAACAATATTGCATGCTTTTTTTATTATTGTTTTTAGGAGTTGTTGCATTAAATGCTGAAACACACACATGCGTCATATTTTATTCATTTGATTACATTAAAACAAACATATCTAGTACTAAGTTTAAGCCAGCATTAATGCGCCAGCTGAATAATTGTCAAAATAGTCTCATTTTATTTATAGGTTATGGGCAGTTGGAGGCCTTATTGGTGCGTATAATGGTTCGGTTTTATGTCTTAAATCTTTCTCTCTCACCTTAAACCCAAATACTTGTGCATAGTAAGACGTGATTAACAACCTCAAGCACCTAACGTCTGATCAATGGCGGTGGTCACATGACCTAACACGTCTCTCTCTAGTTACACTGAATGGCTGGGGACGGTAAAATTGCAGATCGAATCCTTATCTGGTTTATTGAGGTAGGTTTTCCGTAAATGGTTTTCCACTCTCCTTTCATGAAAATTGTGGTTAATTTACTTTAAAATTTTACCTATACTTATCCATATTCAACAAATTAAAGTATCCTAAACGGTACTAAAACGTGATTATAATGATGACGTTGATACACTACGCAACATTCTAGACAAAGATAATGTACTATACATCTTGTTAGCTTACATAATATCTCAATAATTACTTAATTACTTACTCTATAGCATTTGAAACAAGAATGTTCACTGCCACACCTACAAAATTACCCTACCTATTCCTATATTGAGCTAGCTACATCCAGGCTACCTCACTACAAACTATAATATATTTAGCTAGATTTATCCAGTCCACCTCATTATACCCTATCCTTATCTTGTGCTAGTTCTATCCAGTCCACCTCATTATACCCTATCCTTATCTTGAGCTAGTTCTATCCAGTCCACCTCATTATACCCTATCCTTATCTTGAGCTAGTTCTATCCAGTCCACTTCATTACACCATATCCCTATCTTGAGCTAGTTCTATCCAGTCCAACTCATTACACCATATCCCTATCTTGAGCTAGTTCTATCCAGTCCACCTCATTACACCATATCCCTATCTTGAGCTAGTTCTATCCAGTCCACCTCATTACACCCTATCTCTTTCAGGTCCATTCTAGTGTTATCATCCCATCTGCGTCTATATCTTCCCAATAGTCTATTCCTATTTGTTTTGCCAGTCATTACTCTAAACACGGTTATTGCTATTGACTGTTAAACACAAGTAGAAATGTCGTAGTTAGAAAATATAACATTAGAACCATATCCCAAATAATGTTATCAAAAATTATTTGACATAACATAAAAAAGCAGTTTCAGAATGATAAACTCGTTTTAAAAGTGTTTTTTCTAAAAATAAAAATACAGCTTATTGATAATGATTAGAAATTTAAATAAGCATATTAAATTACATTTAAAAATGTTGTATGTATGCTGCACCCATATTTATTCCACAATATAATTTTACAGTAATTTTGTAAATTTTTAGCTGCCATTGATTTTTATAGTTAATATTTTTAATAATATTTTATTTATATACACACATATAATAATTTGCACTAATGATTTTATCATAAAATTCTTTGCAATTGAAATTATACATTATATTTTAGACAATTCAATATATTATTTCAAATAAAATCACTAGGTTAATATTTTTATATATTTTTTTCTTTGCGCTCTCTCGCACTAATCGATTGAATATCCCCATCTAACTTAATTTTTTTTTCTCGCTATCTAACAAGTAGAGAAAAGTCTTGTGATCGTCAAAAAAACAATCTCATGATTTTGATGAATATCGACGCTTAAGTCCGAAAAATTTGTTTTTAATTTACATCTGTCTATCTATCTGTACCTCCAAGTAGAGCCTAGACTAATTTACACATCGGGCTACAATTTGGTAGCTAGGATTTTCATAGGGTTGCCCCGAGGGATTTATGGAATTGGCTATCTAACCCAAAAATTAAGGGTAGTTTACCGAAGGGCAAAAAGAGAAATAGTCAATTTTCTCAAAATCGGCTCTAACGATTTTGATTAAAATTTGTATCTAGTCGTGGATTAAGTTTATAAATAAACTGTCTATTTTCATTTTCCCATAAAAATCACTTTTAAGCTACTTAACAGGAGCGGAAATTTCCGTATCTCCACAACTATTTGAGATACTAAATAACTTATTATTGAAATATTTTAGCACTATTAAAAATAATAAGCTTGTATATGAAATCTATTTTTATAAAACCCACATTTTCTGAGAAATTTTCACATATATTAATACAATTTTGTGAGCTTTTGTTGTAAAGCGATAGTACTTAAGTTTTAACATAATAATTCTTTAATTCCTTAGAGTAAGAAATAAGTAAGTCTATTTAAAGTCTATGCTCTCTTTCAGTCGAAAGCGTATAACCCGAACGGGTAGTAAGATGCGGTGCTAAATAATAATAATAAAATCTTTCCATCAACCTCTTAGGGGAAATGTTTGTACAACAATAATCTATATCTATCATTTTATACTAAATAGTTAATATCTACCTATTTTATTGGCCAAAATTTAGAAAAAAAATTGGAAATCCTCATTTTCTCATGAAAATGACGTTGAGGGTATTTTACGTGAGGTAAATTTTCCAATTTTCATAATTTCTGCGCAACTATTTGAGATAATAAATAGCTTATCATAATAAAGTTGTAGTACTATTAAATATAAAAATATTTTATTTGAAATATATTTTTATCAAATTAATTGTTTCTGAGTTTTAAGCATAATATATATATATACACACTTTTTAATTAAGGCCTATGAAAATGAATTTGATTCTTTAGCTCTTTGGTGGATAACAGTGTTCCTAGTTATTAATGCCATAGAATAAGTATCTATTATTTCATTTATGATCTTTGATGAAATGTTTCAAAAACAATGTATAGACTTATCATTTGGTTTCACAAATGTTATGAGTTTTTATTATTCAAGTTAGAAAAATAGATTTATTGTTATGCTCTTTGGTGGTCACGGATTTTATTATATTTTCTTAATTATTCTGTAGAAGTATATGCTATTTGATTTATGCTTTTTGGTGAAATATAATTATGCTCTTTTTACTTTTTCTCGATCCATTACAGAGATAAATATTGTGATTGTTAAAAAAATTGAACTCAAAGTTTTAATAAATTTTAACGTTACCGAATGAAATATAAAAGTGGTTTTAGCAATGTCATCTATCCGTCTATTTATTAGTCTATAGCTCAGCTTAGAGCCGAAACTATTTTAAATAAAAGGCAAGGAAAGTTGTAGTACTATTAGAAATAAACATATTTTATCTGGGATATATTTTTATAAAACCAATAGTTTATTTTATTGGTAAAGATTAGTATAAATGAGTAATTTAATAGCATTTCGAAGGCATGAAGATGTGCAACACCTAATAAAATGTGAAAATTTTTAACCGGAAGTCAAAATTTTAAAACGAAGTGTTGACCCATGTTGACCCAATATTGATCTTTTTTATTGATACAAACATACAAATGAGGACAAAATTCTTTAAAAATAAAATTATAAAATTTAAAACGGTGATTCAAAACAGGTTTTACATAGTTATTTTGCAATATATGCTTGGTTTTGAAAGTTTAATTATTTCGTTTCACATATATTACGAGTTTTGAGTAAATATATCTATTTTTTAACAATAGAGCGAGAAAGTCCGTGCGGAGTTCCGTACCATTTATTTATGTAGGTTCTAGGAAAATATTGTTAAATTTAAGTGTAGCCAAATTTGCGCAAGAATAGAGGAATTAACCATTTAGAAATAAATAACCTCAGTCCAAATGATCGAAATTCAAACAATGACCTGCACATCACTAGAAAATCACTCCTGATAAGGATTTATCCCATGTGATCACCGATCTGGGAAAAATCATGTTTGAGCAATTATTAATCTTAGAAGATCGTTTATCAGGGCAGTATAAAATAAACCAGACTGTTATATGGTGCCAAAATGTGATATTTAAAGTGACATCAGATTGAAAGTAATTAGTATGTGTAAACGATTTCACTAAATAAAACCTTATTTACAAAAATTTGATTTTGTATTGTACTTAGTCACCTTTAGAAGTCTCTTTACTAAGATAAATTCAGAGCTAGTCATTATAAATGTAATAATATCCTCAAATATTATGTTCTCTACTTATAAACCTAGGCAAACAATTTATAATTGTTTAGTTTAGTCAAATATTTATTTTTAATTATAAATATTTACACAGCAATATTTAGTTAGGTTACCTTTTAGGACTTCCCCTATTCGCAGGAACTGATATTCTTTGTACAGTTGTTATTTTTCAAATGGCATTTAAAAGAGAACAGCCCTCTGTTATATATACATTATTTAATTGTGCACAAATAAAACAGGTTTCTGCCATTGTTCATTAAACAGGTATTTAGTAACGTGTACATAAAGTTCTATTACAGATAACGTCAAAATGAACTAAAGATTTGGAAACATTCATTCTCATATCATTGTTTTTTTTAACACCGCTTCCTAAGTGCCATTTGGGTTGTACGCTTATGTCTTTGCTATGGATGAGTAAGGGTTAATTAAGAAGGCATGTACCCAAGTTTGCAGAGAGTGTGGAAAACCATTTAGGCGAAGACACCTTCAGTATATCAGATTGGGATTCAAGAACCAATCTCCACGTCATCGGTAGGCCAGTCTGTCCTTAGAGGGATACTTAACCTAATTCAACCACTAAAGTGGGTGTGCTAGCTTATTCAAGAGCAATAATCGGTTTTATTATATTGTTTATACTTGGTCACCAGGTCAGCCAATTTAATATATAAACACACTATAAAATATTACACCTCTGTGTAATTGATGGACTAACCAGCCCCGTGGTTTAGTGCACCTGGCTATGAGTCTAGGGGTACTGGAATCGATTCCTGACTGGTACCTAGGGTTTTTTCCCCAAAAGGGCAATTATCCCAACGGTCACCAGATTTATTTGACTAGGCTTAAGTTAGGTTAGGACTTACACCGGCTTAGGGATGTGAAACAATTATCGATACCCTACTAATATCAGTATTCTCCTTTCAATACTAGTATTTATTTACTCGATACTTTATTTCGATACTCTTACTGATATTAACGCTCACACTCCGGTATCGAGTTGGTATCGAAAGAAACCACATTTTTGTCATCTTCCCTCATGCTGAGTTTAAGTATTTATTAGGGGGATCTGTACAGAAGAACAAATGACCCTGTTTATCAACACTAGCTCATTTTCTGCACGACGAGCAAGAAGCAGCTCCAGCATTCACGGTCGTATCAAAGATCTTGACTAGGTGGATGCTAGATATACACCAGCGTGGGTTTGCTTGTCATCAGAGGTTAAAAGGGGTAGTAACAGTGTGCTTGTGACCTCACTATCGGTCCACTAAGCATTCACAAACGTTCTTGCATACCAACTTCAATATCTTTTTGCTTATCATAATTCATAGCTGTTCTTTCATCTTTGTTTATTAATACAGCCACCTGACTGGTTGACAGACGAGTGGAGACTGATCTATATATCACCCCCTTCCTTTATCAATTAGCACGGTCATCACAAACTAAACAAAATAAGATTTGGTAGGCTCTCAATAAACTCAGTCTACTCAAGGTGCTCCAAGCAGATCAAGCAGTCACGTGTGTGTGCAGATGAGACATGGCGTTCATTCCTATATTGTTTGTCAATAGTTAATAATCTTTCTTGGTGGAGTACAAAGTGGCACTTCCCAAAGTAAATTTTGAAAGATTTTAATAATTTGGAACCCGGCTAGGTGGCGTATTTTGCTATCACAATAGCTTCGTGTTGAGCTAGACTTCCTAGAACGGTGATATCAAGGTTCAAATATTGGTTGGGTTAACTGAGGGTGGTTTTCCCTAAATGGTTTCCCACTCTCCATCCACATAAATGTGGGTTAACTTCTTCTAAATTCAGCCTTCCCAATTTCTTACCCAATAGGGTAATTAGTACTTAGGCGTATATCCCGAACAGGTAGTCAGAAACAATACTTTTAAAAAAATATGTTAGATAAGGAAAAAGCATATTTTAAAATTTATTTTAAACTATTAAAAACCATAATATATTTTTAATGTTTTAATAAAAATTAAAATACAATGATGATGTAAAAGCTGACATTTTTTTTGGAACACAACTCAACTGTTCAGGATATACCCCTAAGTACTAATTACACTAATGGGTTAGGTATTAAGAAGGCTCAATTTATACTAAATGCAGTCGCATTTGCGTGGTGAGATAGTGGAAAGCTATTTAGGGGAAACCACCCTCACTGCACCTGACCGGGATTGAACTCTGATCTCCCTGTATGTGGCAGTCTAGTCCAACTCGATACTAGCGCGTTAGACCACGTGGACACCGAAGCGGTTAAGACATTATTAATACTAGATGAAAAAACATTTTTCCAGATTAAAATTTCGAAACCGATACTTAATGTTATTAATACTTTTCTTTCAATACCACATCTCTACACCGGCTTCAAAAGATCTTAATAACTATCATCACATCATCTCATTACGGGTACATGTACAGTAGCCCCACGGCATCTTTGGTGCTGACTGACAGTTCACAGCTGACTTATAACAGTCAAAATTTAGGTATATACCTACAGTTTGACCATCAGAAGTGACAGCTGCTAAACACAAGTTTTTGCAGATCATATGGTTCGGCATAGGAATACGTAGTTTGGTCTGGTAACTTTTCAAAGCCCGTCAACTGTCAGCTGTGAGCTGTCAGTCAGCACCAAAGAAGCCTTGGGGCTACTGTAGACAACCTCCCATGGTGTAACCTGGGCAACGCTCTATGCCACTAGATCGGCTAATAGTCTACATACAGGGGACAAAACTGGATGTTATGTCCCTCAAGGTCATATTTGTCATACGATAACAAAACTGATGGACTATAAATGTTCTTAGTTGAAGAAGATCTAGAAGTGGATTCATAAAGATTGGGTAAAGAATGTACCAAGTTCTTTAGTGGAAAAGTGTGCTATGTACTGTACAATACATAGATTTTTGTTCACAGTTTAAACATTGATATATTCTTAATAGCACTAATGGGATGATTTGTAAAGTCTAGGATTTAACTTTGTTATACAGTACCAATTGAATAGTTAAACATGTTGGTGGGTAGAACTCGTTATTTTTGTTTGGGCTTAAGGAAGTTGTCCATCTATGACTTCCCGTCAGGTCAATATAGGATTTCCCATATTAGTTAATTTACGTTTAAATCAGCGAGTTTTAATCATATATCGTTGAAACATGGACAATACATGCTTAAGTAACTCTAAAACTAGTCCGTTCATGTCACAAATGTATTATTCTTTTCTTGAAGGTTTTTTTTTGTAAGCGTATTTTATTTAATCATCTACAGCTTAGACTATTGGCTCATTCGTGAAAATGACCTGTACGAGTCTTCCTACCAGGATGTAGATTAAAAATAGTCCGTGGAAGCATTTGTGTTTATAGGAAAGGAAACAAATAAAGTTAGTTTTTAAAATAAAGTCAATGTGTTCAAGATGCATATAGTATAGTGAGTGCTAAAACTTGTCAGTGGAAGAGGGTAAGGGTTATTAGAACATTTATAGGAGCCCTCTCAGAGTTAACTACTAATTTTCTCTCCTTTCTTTCTATTTCTCACATTGGTGTGATAGAGCTTAGACTGCTTGGGTTCGTCAAGTTAATAGAGGACCTGCTTCACAAACTAGCCTTGAAATCTTCAAGTAGGCAACGCCATTAAAAAAAGCAGCTTTAATGTGGCTGTAATTAATGGTATTAGTTTATACTATAGAAAGATATTATGCATTGGAAGCTATAAAATATCAATAATATTAATAATAATAACTATCTCATCATTTTTAGTTAATATATTTTATATACTATTAATTAAAATATTTAAATACAATTTAATAATAGTCCAAAAGTAAATACATTATATATTATTATTATTATTATTAGCACCGCGTCTTACTACCCATTCAGGCTATACGCACTTACGCTAATGTGTAATGGTAGGGTGATTGTGAGATTAAATTAAGGACCTAAAGTTTAACGTGGAATCCGAACCACGGTGGAGGCCTGGCATTCCCCACATTTACAAGATGTCTTGTCAGAGGTGAAGGAAGGGTTTGGTAATCAGATAAATCTGTGCTGGGACCGGGGATTGAACCCCGGCCGCCAGCACAGAAGTCTGACACCTTAACCCCTAGACCGCCAGGCCACCCTACATTATATAAATCCTAGTGGGAGCACACGTAATGGTTTCCTTAAACATTTTTTGATTTATTAACCTAGTTTAATAAGACTTATTTCATATGGGATCTACTACAGTTAAATGTATTGTTCAAATAATTTTAATTGGGAGATATGTTAATACGTATTTTGTGAGAAAATTATTGTTACTGTAAATTTTAATGCTTCTTGAAATTATTTGTAATTGTCTCCCTTCGAGAAATTTTTGAAATTTTGATGCCCCCAGAAGCTATTTAAATTAGTGCTCACCTGAACTTTTCGGAAATCCGAAACATTTAGAAGCTCTTTAAAGTAGGATTCGCCCAGAAATATTATGAAAATCTTATCTTCTTGAAAGCTAATTGAAATTTTATATTTTTAAATTAGATGTCTCAAGAAAAGGGGTCAACAAATGGTGGACCACAGTCCGCGTCTAGACCGAAACACATTTTTACATGCCTTAAATCGATAGCGATAAAGAAGACACTATGTTATTTGTGTTGGTGGATGGGGGACAAAGAATGAAAGCCAAAGCACGCCCCTTCGCAAACAATGGCGTTCCACGTGGATGTACTTGATATTCATTTTTTTATGAAAATAAGTAAAATAACTAAAAGGAAATAAGTTAAGTTTTCAAATTAGTGAAGTTTGAAGGCGTGTAAGTCTTGAACTTAAATTACTGTTAGAGCTTTTTGGACCATAACAGCCTGTTAAGTTTTAAAATGGACCTACATCAACATTAGTTCGGGTACACCGGCAGTGGGGGGAAGGAGGGGAGGATATAGAAGATAGTTGAAGTTTATTTCCCAACGACCATTTTTAGTTTCTTCAAGATTACATGAATTTCGGAGTTATTTGGAGTTGTTCTTCCTCATGAATTTTTAAATTTTTTGGTTCTCTAAAAGGAATGTAAAGTCCTCTTCCTTTGATTTTTTCCTCTATAAGCATTTGATGTGGTCTTCTCTGAAACATTTTTCAAAATTGAGTTCATCTGTAAGCAATTTGGAGTTTGATTTAATGGCAGCTTTCATTTTCATATTCGATAATATCATAGGAGTTTAAATATATTTGGGGAATGGGTTGCGAATTTATTCCAAGACTGATTCTACCCCTGTTCCACCAGCCCCTGAAACCTTCATTTAAATAATCACATCAGTGGTAGCATGTTTATATTATCCCTGTCTGACTATACTGTATTGTTGGATATATGGTTTGATTCCCTCTCAGATGTACTGACCATGTATTATACTAAATGGTTTCCCTACTTTAAATTTAAAAAAATAATGATACATTTTCTATAAATTCTATCTACCTCATACATAGACTAAATGTATAAAATTAGAACACGAAAACGTTTCTGTATCATACTAGCCAGCGAATTGGTCAAAAGACTAAGAGTCGAGATTATTGAGTTGATAGCCACTTGACAACTCTTGAGTTGTTCTTGTAAATTATTTTCTGGAGGGAAATTTTATGTTGTTTCTCCCCCCTTTACCCCCCCCCCTCCAGTCTTATCACTCCTTCGTACTATTCACATACACATAGTTGCGATAGTTCCAAAAGGATTAGTAAGACAAAATTTTATAAAAATTTGTTTCTACATGTATATAGGGAGAGCGTGAAATAACATAGGGAATACCACCCTTGGTAAGCTTCGATCCCTGACCTCCCTGATGCCAGAAGTCCAGTCTAGTACTATAGTGACGCGTTAGTTCATGCGATCATCAATATAGAGTAAGATGGGGGTAGAAGTAGTTCTTCGTAATCAGTTTTCTCATTCCCTCAACTTTAAATAAATCCATCAATATATCTGAATAAATCATATTAGGTATGTATATAGGTATGTATGGATGTGTAAATGAATATGTAAATAGTTTCCCTTGCCTCATAATAAAGTCATCTTTATGTGGTTGGCTAACTTTTTAATTCACAGAGAGCCTTTACTTATATCATACATGACAAACCGGTTTAAAATAATTAGCTTACGCTGATAAGAAGAAATTACTTATACTCGTCTACGATAAGAAATATCTCAAGAATTAATTTTGTTAGATAAACAAAAAATATAATATATACCATAGCTTTTGGTGTACTTACTTGCTGAAATTGAATTTTTTGTATATATATGAATTATTATGCCTGTCGTTTATTTTCCATATAAATCGGTTGAAAGAGAGAATAGTACAGTTTGTGACGCATTACTTTACATACAATTTTCAAACAGTATCTGGTGATAGCAAACTACACCAGTCTATAGCTTATAATCAAATTAATAGTTTTACTATTTACTAATAAACAATCTAATATATTATTAATTAGTTTGTATCACAAAATTATACGCGATGGCTATCTACAGGATCATTCCTGATAGTTGAATAAAAGATAATTCAAGGCCATCCCCCATTTCTTGTTTAATGTCTGAAATATTTATGCAAACTTCTGACTCTAAAATTATCAAACATTTAAACAAATACATAAACATCCAATCCTATTGTAGGTATGATGAAGACATCCTTATAATTTATGACAATATTCTTGATAATTTTTCTTGATGATTCTTCCACAGCAATAACATTCTAAACTATATCCATATCAAACTAAAATTCACAATTGAACATGAACAAAATAATAGCTTTAATTACCTGGATTTAAATATAATGAAAAGTAAAAACTTGAATATAAAATTTATAGAAAACTCACCCATACTGGATGTATCTTTTACAATGATTCCCAGTATCATTAATCTCACAAATAGGCATCATTCAATAGCCTTATTTATAGATTAATAACATATCCCACTTTACAGGAAGAGTTTTAAACAGAATTGAACATAATTAAACAAATAGCAACATCCAATGGATATTCCTTCTCAGTAACATACACAATTTTATGAAAACGAAAATCTCAAATGTCCAAGAAATCTAACATCAAAAGTCTTCCAACTAACCCTACTTAACTAAAATGGATAAAATTTAACTACACAGGCAAATAATCCAACAGAATTGCAAATGTTTTCAAAAAACAGAACATCAAAGTTTCTTTAGGAACCAACAACACATTTAAAAAAATCATTTCAACAATTCTAATATCAACTCTACAAATCAATTTTCTGAAAGTGGTATCAACAAATGTGCATGTGAATGTAAAGTTGTATACATCAGCAAGACAAAAAAAACATTTCTACGCGATACGCTGAACACATTAGTGATTTTAAATACGAAATATGTAAATAAAAACTCACCGAATATCTAAAAGTTTCCAGACATCAACCAACACCAACCAATAAATGTATAAAACTTTTACAATCCTCTTCTAAAGCTCTCAAATTGGATACAACTAAAAATCTACACATCCAGACAGGCATTTTGAACAACGACAATATTTTGAATCAGCTAGCACATTTGGAAAATCAGTCCCTTTTCTTGATACAACTAAAAAACTTCCTCAACACGTCAAACTAAAAGAATAATCCCCGTTAAACAACTCTTGATATCCCTCCGCCCCAACTTAATTCAATTCTAACAATAATCAAGAAGATTAACACCGTAAATTCATCTTCATCATCTTATATTAATATCACAATAGTATATCTATCCATAATTACTCATCATATAAATAACATTCTGTGACACACTAACAATACTCTAAATTTTATCAATTATTTAATTTTATTTCTTCTTATTGGTAACTTTATACTTATTGATGATCATCTCACTAAAAACTACTTCATTTAAAATCGTAATATTTCACTAACTTTCCAATAGTATTAATTAAAATCAATCATATATTTAACACAAATAAGGTATTTATAAGCTTGGTAATTTAAATGATGATCTATTTAATATTTGTTAATTCACATTATAATTTCGCTTAGCTATTTCTAATGTATAGTTTTATTACATATTTTATGCAATAATTTGAAATAACATTGGTTTCCTCAGACTTGAATGTGGTGAAAAATCACCGAAACATGTCGTTGTCAAAGAAGAAAAACTAAAACATATATAAAATAAGGAGAGGGAATAAAATTAGTAAACAAGAAGATAAAACCTTACTAACAATGATTACTTTTTACTTTGACGTGTTGAGGTAACTTTATATTACTGTGCTATTCAGAGTGTCTTTTTGGAGGTTTATAATAATAATAATAATAGTATTAATACTAAGGCTTTTTTTTATCATTTGGTTCAGTTAGCTTATGTTCAGTTTTTAGGGAGTTTTAAAAGTATTACCTTAAACATAGTTAGGTTGGCAAAGATTTGATTTGCTGAATTTGACATTTAATTTTATCTTAAATTAAATTTAAGTTATTGTATCTTTACATAAAAAAAACTTTCCTGTGATAAGATAAAACCACTATTCGTTTTATTAAATAGGTTTTAGATCTCTTTAGAATATATGTATATGATCAAGATATTTATAAATACCGATTATGTCTAAAATAAAATAAAACTGTTTACCACGGGAGGAATGTTCTTTCCAAGAAAGCAGACAAATGTGAAATTATCATGGATATAAAGTGAATTTCCCCCATTATATACTACTTTATTTATATATTAAGAAATTAATACATTTTAACCAAAAAACTTATATATGTTTTAAAACAGTATCGGTGTTGGTTTCATTATATAAATTAAAACTAATTTTTAGACCAATGTGCTTGCATTGCGCCATTCTTTTGAGAACTTGACGCCCCAAGTCATGCGACATCCAGTGATTGGGTTGAAAAAATTATAAAGTAATATATTAAGTACACCCAATTTGGCCAATCAGGTAGAAAGCTTACCCTAGTTGTTTCCACTATGTTATAGCTTATAATATAGGTACATGACTAGTTCAGTCATGGTCAGATTTCTACCTACAAGTATAAACCTAATGCAGATCTTTCAAATGTCAGATACGGTTACTTATGCTACCATTTGACCATACATACTAGTTTTCAATTATCTTAGGACGGGATGACATCTGTGATTTATGAGTATGGTGATTGTCATTTCTTTTAAGAAAAAGAAGCCCAAAAATGTATCACAAAGACTAGTTTGTTTTTACTGTTGATACCGTGTATATGTTACAAAAATAAAAACAAGTAGAAATAGAGCTTCAAGAGAAAAATAATGAAGGGAGGGAGAACAAAAATAATTAAAAAACAAAGTTTGTTAATAAGACTAACTTTTAATCTCCAATTGAAGATACAAAAGTTCCATTTATCAAAATAATACCTTAAAGAACATTAGTTTCATTATCAATTTCAAGAAAAAAACTACTGTAAGGAAAAACTTTGCTCACATAATATTATTATTATTATTATTAGGTATTCTGTTTTAAGACTGATTAGTTTTCTCAGTAAACTAAACCCTCCAGTATGCCCTTTCTCTTCTGCCTCCTCATTCAGCTCCTGGAATATTCTTATTTCCTTAAAGTAATATAGTATTTGATTCCTCCTTCTACCTATGCTCCTCTTTCCCTCAACCTTTCCTTCTATGACGTCATGCAGAAGACAGTTCCTTCTAAGGAGGTGCCCGATACAGTTTACTTTATACAGAAGAATCACATCCAAAATGTCTTTCTTCTCACCCACTCTTCTTAGGACTTACTAATTTGTAATAAATATAATTCATGCTAATTTTAACGTTTTTTTACCTCCATTTTTGATTATGAAATGAAGTTAGTAAGTCAAACGTTAAACTCTTGACACTTTCTCTTGAGTAGGGTCCTGCTCAAGTTCTGATAATACGTGCTTATCATTAAAAGCAAGGAAAGGAACAAATAAAAGGTAATATCAAGAAACACCTTTATGTGTAACAAAAATATAAAATGTTGAATATGTCTTTCCTTTTCTTGAGAGGTTATATACATCACATATTAGATCTGGACTTGTTATTACACGTGTACATGACCTTTGGCAAATATAGCTTGTAAGTAAAACCTATAAAAAAAACCCTCAAGGATGGAGTTTCCTTTGCTAGCACTGATCCATTAGAAATATTATTTTCACTAATTACAAACATAAGTCCATTGGACTTAGAGTACTCGGTTGAAAACCAGTATCTATAAATGTACTACCACCTGTTCTGTGGGACAACAGGACATTGCCCTAAAAGCAGTACATTTCTGTAAAAAAAAAACAGTACGTTATATCCCCCTAACTTTACTTCACTTAATGGGTGATGGTTATGCTGCTCACTGAGATGGGGGTTTCGTTGGTCTCATGCGTTGAAATATGATTTCCAAGCATCTGGTTCATGTCCAGGTTGCCTAAAAGGTCAGTAAAAAATTGTATTCATTGGACCCTCTTTGAATCTGATTGTACCTGTAGGTCGGTGTTTGAATCTTACCAATGTGCACTGAAGATGACTTAATAAATATGAACTTTCATTGTAGTTTCCTCGCCTTTATTTTAGCTAATGCAGGTGCACTTGGTCAGAACCTATCCTCATTCCTACAGCTTTTAGTTGTTTATATACTTCGTATTAAGCTTCCACTAATATCTTGCTAGAATTACATTAGCCCCGTGGCTTCTTTGGTGCTGACTGACAGCTCACAGCTGACTTCTAACAGTCAACATTTAGGTATAAATCAAAATTTTGAATGTCAGAAGTGACAGGTGCTAAACACATGTTTTTGCAGATCATATTGTTCGGCGTCGGGATACATTGTTTGGTCTGGTAACTTTTCAAAGCTGTCAGTCAGCACCAAAGAAGTTATGGGGCTACTGTAGTTACCCTACACCTTATAAGACGAGTGGCTATATCAGTAAATAAACATTATAACCTCGTTAATCCGAACCGACCGTAGCTTGTTCGGATTAGCGATAATTTGTATTAAGTGTGGTAATACGGAGCGGTACACAGGGAGACAGTCTTCTTTAAAAAACCTTAAATTACAGTTGAATTATTTCGGACTATGTGAATCTTGGGTTAAAAGTGGTTAAGTATAACGAGGTTTTAATGTACTGCACTTTCAAAATATCTTAATTTTATAAAAATACCACACAGTGCAATGGTTATAAATTAACCACCGAGAAAGAGAGAGGTCCATTTTCCCAAACACTGAATTTAGCTTTCACACCATGGATTAAAAATGGAAGCTTTGGCTCCAATATGAAAACCATTTTATTATCATTATAATAAATTAATCTTTAAATAAATTCATACCACAATTAAGTTGTCACTCAAAAATTAAAATAATGATTTTGTTATATATATTATTATTATTATTATTATTATTATTATTATTATTAGCACCGCGTGTTACTAGCAGTTTGGGTTATACGCACTTACGCTAATGTGTAGGGTGATTGTGAGATTAAATGGAGGACCTACAGTTTAACGTGGAATCTTAACCACGGTTGAGGCCTGGCATTCCCCACATTCACAAGATGTCTTGTCAGAGGTGAAGGAAGGGTTTGGAAATCAGATTTGGTTTTATATACTTTATTACTGTACTAATACATGCACCTTTAAATAGTATTTTTAAACGTATTACAGTTAAAATTACTTAAGTCATAAATACAATTTTGCAAAATAAATAATTTATTTTTCCAGTCACTTGATACATAGAGACTTATTTATTTTGAATGTGTTATAATCTAGACATAAATAACTTGATTATATTTTTAAAATGAAAATAAACCAAAATATAAATTTTGAAATCTTAGTAATAAAAAATATTTGAATATTGCTGATTTATACTTATATACCACGTACCAAATTCTATATTAAAGAGCAAATAACTATTTAGAGAATTTAGTGGGTTCGGTGATCTAACTTCTCAATCGATTGAAGAGACTAAGGAAATCTATTTTCTATTACATTTAAATTTTAGTGATTCATGGCTCATATTAGATGTGTTAGATATTGGCAAACCTTAGGATTGCTTATATTCCTGTTTCTGTTTGAAATGTTATAGGGAAATAAATAATCAAAACATTAACAACCGGAAACCATAATGTGGCTCAAAATAAGTAGGGAATTCTATATCAATAAATTCTGATATACGTACAGTATTAGCGGTATTAAATTTTGCAGAGTAAGTTATTTCTTTCTCTCTCAGATAAAAAATTAAGTAATATTGGAAATTGCTTTCAAATGATACAAAATGTTGAAATTTAATTCACGCAGCTCTTTGTAGTCCATGTTAATTGAAGTGATGATGCAATACATTGTTAAATAATTAGTATATTCTCATAGATTTCTAGATTATATGAATTTGATATTTGTCAATATTAATTAAATATATACATACATATTCGCCATTGTGAAAATAATAAATTATACATTAAATAAATTACGTTTATAAATAGGTCCTACATTTTTTTAAATGTGAACAACATGTTAGTAAATAATGGTATTTAAAAAATTAATTTTCTAAGTTTTGTTATTTTTAGATAATTGTAGTATATTTAGTTAGTCTGCCTTTCATTTAATTATTGTTATATGTTTAATGATTTCAAAATTGAGTATGAATATAAAACTAAACCATTTAAGTCCATAATGTTTTTCACTCTTTCTTGTAATGTCCAAGGGCTATTGTAAAATAAAAATTTGATTATAGAAAATCACCCTTAGGATGCTCCTGTACGACGTATTATTGTTTCTATGATCAATCTTGTTTCTTAAGGATCATTTCTATTTTGTGAAAACCAGTGAACAATGTAGTTGGTTTTCTAGGCTATAGAGTAATTGGCTATATAATTTCAGAACCCCCTAGTGGAGTAACTTCTGCTGTTGATGAACACATTAGGGGCCATAGCTCCAAATTCTGGCTATGCTATCATCCAATCAATCTCATATATGGGATTTGGAAACGCAGGGATAGGCTCGTTTAAAATAACTAAAGGAATCCCATGTCTAACTCTTGCTTCTAAAACACCTCTTATAAATCCACTTGGTCTAGAATTAAACGAATTCACTTTCTCCGTGACTGAGGGAGTCCCGGTTGGTTGGGAAGTTACGTTTGGAGATACAATTGAAGGTAGTAAAGAAGCGTTTCCAGGAATGGTCGCATTGATGGTTGACGTTTGTGTAGTTGTGGTGTTTTCCGAAAGGTTCAGAATGTTTGTTAGGCTCAGGTCAGGTGGTGGCGATTGGGCTAATGAGCAGCGAAGGGCAAGAATCATGCACAGAACAGACAACATATCTGACACAGCTGGTATAATCTGAAAACAGTCATAAGAGAATAAACTAGAGAATATTCAAAAGATAATTTAATAACGTAAAACATGTTTAAGGAACACATAGGACTGTTGGCAAAGAGATTCAACATGTTGTTCTATAGGCACCTCTAATAATATGGTCAGTTTCTAGTAACATTGTGACATTGATAGGTTACATATAAGACACAGTTCCCTCGTGGTAACGAAATCCTATGTCAGCCAAGCTATTCAGAGCAGTCCACGTTAAGGCACACATATGTTTGGAAATTTCAGCTTTGTTTGGGTTTAGTTGCGTACCATTAAATTACAATTAGCAAAACATCAGTAAGTATAACACCTTTTGTAAGCTCTAAGTAGGTGAGAAACAAGAACAAATGGCTTATTTAAAGTGTTAAGAGGTTTTTGGTAATTGACAGCAAGGACCATAGAGGTAATACTTATGTATTATGGTGTTCTTGTGTAGGACGAGGTGGTGTAGTTCACCAATATGGATGTATTCAAGGACTGTTTGATAAACAGATGGACTTGATCTATAACTTTCGTGATATTTTACCAGTTAACTAACTACATCGCATTATGTAATTTATTCTACAAAATTTTCATCAATACATCAAATTTAGCTATTTTAAACGCTCCTACCCAACAACTTCCACCATTTCATAGGTTATCCTGACATTAATATATTTATAATGGACTCTTTGGGGGG
>CABFOW010000619.1:205782-234210 GCA_902141385.1 Timema californicum
GGGGGTCGCAAAGACAATATCATCTTAAATAAATCCAATACATATGATTTAAAGATACTTAACGGAACCATAAACATTTTGTTTATGGTCATCTTAATGGGTATATGTTATAGTTACAAAATATACTCATATAGAGTTAATTTAAATTTAACACTCAAATTAAACTAGAAAAAACTAATTTTTTAAATTTAAATTTTATCTTAATAGGTAATGTAATTGATGAGTAAAGGCTTATGTAATAAATTAATTCAATATAAATATTTAAAAATGATGCATTATAAATAATATTATTTTAAATGAGAGTAATAACTTAAAAAATTAAGAACACTTTATTAAAATTGTAAATAAAACTAATTTTAAAAGAGCTCTGTGGAATATTTGAATGTCTATATGACTTACTGTAAAATAATCTATTTAAGACCATCCAATATTTGGGGGTATATATTTCAATATTTTAAAAATCTTTTAAAAGTATGTTCGCAAACTCTCTTGAACTACAGTACATTTAAACCATATATATTTACACGAAGGATTAAAGTAATAAAGTTAGAGGTAAAACTTAATTTATGAATATTTTAGCTATTTTTAGTTAGGTTTAAATTTTAGTTAACTATTTTACTTGAGTAAAATCTATTATATAGTTATAATAATTATTTAATGAATGAAATAGGTTTACCTTCAGTTATATTTAAACCACAGAAATTAAATAAAGCTAATATAAATGAAGACTATGTAACTTCTGTATGTAGTAAAGTAGTTCACAAAGCGCTTCGCCACAACTTAATAAGATCAGCCCAATTTGTTGTGTATCTTTATTTTGTACATTTCTTAGTTTCAATTTTTTAAATTCTCCTGGCACTGTTTTAACCTCAAAATAATCAAGTAAGTAATTGTCTGTACGACACATGTTGAGTGAACATAAAATATTAAACTATTGTTAGAAAATATATTTTACATGTCAAAACCCGGGTGAAATATATTTTCAAGGTCTTTAAATGAAATACGTATGTACAGAACATTGTTATTTTCTTAGCTATCTTTATTTATTAATATTGCTGAAATGGAAACAAAGCATAATTCTTTATTTGTCCACACATTTGTTGTATTACATTGCAATGTTTGTGTATGCGAGTTCCGATTTTCGTTTAGTTTAGAAATATGTCAGACAAATCAGGATTATTCTAAATGAAATGTATAATAGTTCAGCTGAATAAAGTATGTAAATTACACTTTATAATATAAAATAGGTCTGAAGCAGGGCCTAGGTGTTCACAAAATTTCTGGGGTAAATTCTAACAAAATGAAAGTTTTTAAAAATTTTAAAAATTGTTGGTTTTAATAAATATTCTAATAATTATTTCTAAATAAAGAAATAACATGCAAATATATTATGTAATATTAAGAATGTATATTTCTTAAAAGATTAATCAATAACAAAATCTATTTTATGGACGCTTGATTAAAAATATTTAGAAAAAAGAAAGAGAAAATGAAAAAAATTAAGGGATAGTATTTTAACGCACATTCATAAATAGGAGCAGGGAGTGAGTTACTTATTTTTATATATGTATACAAAATACAAATAAGGCGCAATCTTTAAGTTTGGCCTACATTACATGAATTCCTAGCATCATAGCTGGTCTACGAAGGATGCCATTGGTGATTGAACCCAGTCTCAAGATTGCCATCTCTCGCTGCGGCTTTGGGGGTAAAAGGTTGATGTCACAACGACGGCGATGTTGTGTTCCGACCCGTGTGGGTAGGGGTAGGAAAAAGAATAAGATTGTTCCAGCAACGTGAGTCACGGAGGGAGGTAGGATTTAGTCCCAGCAACGTGAGTCGCGGTGGGAGGTAGGATAGAGTCCCAGCAACGTGAAGCGCGGTGGGAGGTACGATAGAGTCCTGGCAACGTGAGTCACGGTGGATGGTAGGATATAGTCCCAGCAACGTGAGTCGTGGTGGGAGGTAGGATAGAGTCCCAGAAACGTGAAATGCGGTGAGAGGTAGGATAGAGTCCCAGCAACGTGAAACGTGGTGGGAGGTAGGATAAAGTCCCGGCAACGTGAGTCACGGTGGGAGGTAGGATATAGTCCCAGCAACGTGAGTTGCGGTGGGAGGTAGGATAGAGTCCCAGCAACGTGAGTCACGGTGGGAGGTAGGATATAGTCCCAGCAACGTGAGTCAGGGTGGGAGGTAGGCTAGAGTCCCAGCAACGTGAAACGCGGTGGGAGGTAGGATAAAGTCCCGGAAACGTGAGTCATGGTGGGAGGTAGGATATAGTCCCAGCAACGTGAGTCGCGGTGGGAGGTAGGATAGAGTCCCAGCAACGTGAAACGCGGTGAGAGGTAGGATAGAGTCCCAGCAACGTGAAACGTGGTGGGAGGTAGGATAAAGTCCCGGCAACGTGAGTCGCGGTGGGAGGTAGGATATAGTCCCAGCAACGTGAGTTGCGGTGGGAGGTAGGATAGAGTCCCAGCAACGTGAAACGCGGTGGGAGGTAGGATAAAGTCCCTGCAACGTGAGTCACCGGCAACGCGAGTCACGGTGGGAGGTAGGATATAGTCCCAGCAACGTGAGTTGCGGTAGGAGGTAGGATAGAGTCCCAGCAACGTGAAACGCGGTGGGAGGTAGGATAGAGTCCCAGCAACGTGAAACGTGGTGGGAGGTAGGATAAAGTCCCGGCAACTTGAGTCACGGTGGGAGGTAGGACATAGTCCCAGCAACGTGAGTCGTGGTGGGAGGTAGGATAGAGTCCCAGCAGCTCGAGTCGTTGTGGGAGGTAGGATAAAGTCCCGGCAACGTGAGTCGGGGTGGGAGGTAGGATAGAGTTCCGGCAACGTGATTCACGGTTGAAGGTAGGATAGAGTCCCAGCAATGTGAATCGCATTGGGAGGTAGGATAGAGTCTCGGCAACGTGAGTTGCGGTGGGAGGTAGGATAGATTCCCAGAAACGTGAGTCGCGGTGGGTGGTAGGATAAAGTCCCGGCAACGCGAGACACAGTCGGAGGTAGGATAGAGTCCCGGCAACGTGAGTCGCGGTAGGAGGTACAGGATGACGGTGGAAGGAGAGGCAGTTCAGAAAAAATTGCTTTTTACAAAACACTACCATTTATTAGCTCTTTAAAATGACGTACCCACTTTGGGTAGTTACTCTCCGACTGGCCACTGAAGTGGGTCTCCCCTGTTGCCTTCACTTCCCCCCTTGCGATTACATACAACAACAAGCAAAGGAAGCTTTGGCTGATTTGGTGTGTGAGTTAAAGTTTGCTTTCATCGACCCTTATCCTCATTGCATGAAACTTAAAATAACATGAATTGGTACCTTTGATTTGCTGTAATAGAATACATTATCGATTAGTTAATTTTACACTTCATGAATGATGAAATTGATTATAATTTTGTGAGTGATTTTGATTTTAAGCGAAAGGAAGGGTTTTCATTTGCTTGGATCTGGGATATTTGGATTTTGGGATTTAAAAAAATCATCGTTCTGTTTACTTCAGCCTTGGACGTTTGTACGGTCTTACTTCCTGTGGATCATAGCTGCCCAGTAAGTTGATGATGGGATTTTCGTGTGTTTTAGTTTGTTAATAGAATGTATTTCTTCTGTCCTTGAATATTAATGTGTCTTGCTGTTAGTCATGGTATGGAGGTGATCGGTTTTCGTTCTTAAGTCTACTCCCGTTATCAGTCTGAGAATCTTGGTCTGCGTCGTTGGTAATTTGGTGACGTGTGTCTTTGCTGCGTAGCCCCATCTTACGTAGCCGTAGATGATAATGGGCTGTATTACACACTTGTAAATTATCAGTTTGGTTTGTTGGCTGAGTTTCTGTCCTTTGAATAGTGGGTACAATTGTATGAATACTGCCATCGATTTTTTCTTGGTTTCTTCAGTGTGCCTCGCCCAGGTTAATTTCCTGTCGATGGTTATACCCAGGTATTTGGTTTCGTTTTTGAACTGAATTTCCTCTTGAAAGAGGCTAAAATTATCTGGTTGTAATAATCTTCTTCTAGTAACTACTAAAGCCATGGACTTTGTAGTTGTTACTTTTATCCTCCATTTTGAGAGCTAGGTTTCAAACATCTTCAGGAATCGTTGTAATTCTAAGGAAGCGTAGTATACATTTATTTCTCTGGTATAGATCAACGTGTCATCTGCAAAAATTCTTATAGTCATTTTTGGTTGTGTTGAGACGTCAGCTACGTATATATTGTACAGAAAGGGAGCTAGTACAGACTCTTGTATTCTAAATTTTCCTTTGCAAAATTAATAATATATTGCCGAAACAATAGTTTTAAAAAGTTAAATATAAAAATAAATAATTAATAATGACAAAGTAATACTAAGCCGAAAAAGAAATTTGTTCTTACATTTTAACTATCTGAAACCTTGGCATTTTATTTCTCCATTCAAGCTAATTCCAAGAGTGCCGACAAGCTGCCCCACCAGCACTATATATACAATAAAACCCCGAAAACATTGGAAAACAGGATACATGGTGAGGGAATACATATGGATCACCAAGAGGGGGAATGTGCGTAACAACAATAAATTCTACTATTCACTTCAAACAACTGGAACCTCCTAGATTATAGTAGAACAACCTCTCTTCACAGCTTAATCTCTTTGGAACGCCTTTGGCTGAGTGGCACACTATAGGGGGCACCAATCTAACCTTGATGGCAGTGGCTAGTCTATCTCGGGGTGCGGCTATGCTTGGTTGTGTTGTTGTTTTTTTCTCATACTCGAAGTCCGAGAGGCAGGGACGGTGAAACGGGGTAAATTGTATATTTTCCTGACTCTACTCTAATATGCTTGTAGCCCAATTTTACAAATCCCCTTTCCCCTTTATCATGCAGCAAGGGGGAGGGTCAGGCCTTTACATCCTTCCGATATTTTTGGCCAGTTGAAGAAGAACGTCAGGAAGCATACCCGTGATATCTCTTTCAGATCCATAATACCAGAGACTGTTAATCTTCTTTCCCAGTTCCTAACGACCAATAAAAACGCCAAGCTATCGTGACATATGCCGGACCCACATTGAACCATAGGGACAGCCTGCCTGGATCATTCAGGAAGCAGCATCTCGGCCGCACATCTTAGCACGTTCTTCCGCTGCTCTTTTCGGTGAGTGACGTCATCAGCTGGCCCACCTTTTGTTCATACTCACCCACCGTACTCCAATTTCCCAAGGCAGATGCTCGGAGAACAGCTATGGTCCCATACCAAGTCTCGGCCCAATCTTCCAGAAGCTCTCCACATTGTCACGCACTGAGTGTAGGAAAAGGGGGATGTGGAAGACACAAGGTGACGGGGGTTCTCTGGGATGCATAAAAGAGAAGGCAGTGAGACTTCATAAATATTGAGCCTTCTCCAATCAGGATCACACTCTTAAATCATCACGCAGGGCCTTCATTTTTCTCTTTAGATGATACCATCCTTTCTTTGACTCACAATACAATTCTCGCTCTCATACGAGAAAGTATTTACAGTTAATAATTCACAGAAATGTTTATGGTGCCAATGGTACGCAACACAGCACTGTCATTACACGTCTTCAATAATATTAATCAACCAGATGCATCACCAACATTTTCCAATATCCTACCGTAATGTTATCTAGGTTATGCCTAGGAACTTATGTCAAATCCAAAGTCATGAATTTTATTTCACCTTGTCCCAGGCTTACCATGTGGTAGATTGCAACAAAATATTTAGTACGTAACTTAATAATTAACATTTATCATACAACAGACTTCCACTTATACACCCTTGGGGACTCTTTGACCTATACTTTTGAGGTGACTGACGTAGGATCGTCTAGTCATGGATGCGTTATCAACATTTTTTGAGGAGAGCTGTCACGGGAGTTAAAAATGTATTCACCTTCCATGGGCCGCCCCATCTTGGGAACAGCTTAGCCGATTTCTTGTCCAGCAAGGAGCTCAAGGGAAACTCCCTATATTGGACGGGACTACTTATTACATAAGGAACGGGGAGTATTCCTTTATTGTAAGCGTTAGCCACCCTTCTTTGTGCTCCCTTTAGATGATCGAGGGTACGTCTACACTTATCCTCACGAGATGAATCATCACTATCTTGCTACAATGGTTCGATATCCCAGATAACTAAATGGGTGTGATTCAACTCCCAACCAAGAAAAACAGAAGCTGGTGATGACCCAGCTGGTTCGTGGAAGGCCAAGTTGAAGGCCAAAATAAGGAAATATTTAACTACTGTTCTCACCTAATTTGTGCATGACTATGAAAAATCATCAGAGCGACCACTAAATTTCGGATAAACCATTCCATATGGTTCAGCCCATGGTGATAGGGTCTGGTGGTCACATACTTGATACCCCAACCAAAACACATGTCCTTAAAAGTAACAGACCTAAAGCAGGGACCATTGTCACTAACAATAACACGATGTGCCCCAAATATTGCCCAAACACATCTACATAGGGAGTTGACAGTAGTATATGCCTTCATGTTACGAAGAGGATTCAGTACCTCAAACTTAGAAAAGGCGTCAACTAATAAAATGATACAGAAGTTACCTAAAGAAGAACTGGTAATGGGCCCAATATAATCGACAAACATCTTATCCTAGGGGCGATGAGCTACATCGGCCAAATGAAACCCAACTTTGGAATTTTTGGTGGGCTTAGCCTTCTGGCAATCCTAACTATGGCTAACCCACTCTTTAACTTTGTTATACAACCCTCTATAGAAATTTTCCTAAAGGTTTTCAGCATGCCAAGATAACCACCACACACAAAATAATGAAAATACCTTAACAACATGGGGCGTATAGTCACAGGCAAAACACCCTTTTTACATTTTCCCTTAGCATTGTTCACAACTATAAGATCTTTAAAAATATAATACAGTCCATTGAGAATCCTTTCCTGGACGTCCAAACACCAGGGGTCTCTATCCTGATGATCCTTGATAGCAACAAGAGACTCAGAACTAGACCTGATTACGCAAGATGCAGGCGCTACCTCATCAGAACCTATAAGATTACAATTTTCCGCCATGCGGGATAAAGCATCTGCAGTTGAATTATGCTTTCCATAAATGTGATGGGTCGAGAACTTGAATCTAGACTCCAAACCCATCTTCCCACCTTTCCTAATTGTTTAGGATGCTCCCGCATACACTCAAGTGCCATGTTATCTGTGTACTACTCGAATTTTCTCTGTTCTAAATAATTCGCAAACCGCTTGATCCCATAAATACACGCAAGGCATTCTTTCTCTTAGACACTATATCTCCTTTCGGCATCGGTGAGCGTCCGACTAGCAAAAGCCACCTGCCTGACGCCCCCGATGTCCTGTGGGATAATACAGCACCCAGAGCCACAGAAGATGCATCCACATGAAAGAGGAAGGGAATCTAAAACTCAGGCATCCTTAACACTTTGTGGGAGTTTAGCTTCCTTTTCAAAAGGTTAAAAGCACGATCATGTTCTTCACCCCAACAGAAAATAACAGCATTATTTTTTAGAGAGTTAAGAGGCGCGGTTATCTCAGAAAAGGACAGACTAAATCTTGCGTAGTATACGCACACATCCCAATGAATCGCATAACACCTTTAAGGTTCTTGGGTGGGGAATAGACTACAATGGGGCGGATGCACTCAGGGTCAATGAACAGATTTCCGGAAGAAATCACATATCCAAGGTATTTAATAGAAGTTCTAGCCCAAGTCACCTTATCGGGGGTTAACAGTCAAACTTACACTTTATGGCATTGGCTAGTCTATTTCGTGGCACGGCTATGCTTGTTTGTGCTGTTGTTTTTCTCTCCGACTTGTAGTCCGAGATGCAGGGACGGTGAAACGGGGTAGGTTGTATATTTTCCTGACTCGACTCCCCTATGCTTGTAGCCAAATGCTACAAAGTCATAGCATTTTATAATCTGTATGGCATCAGTCCTAGGTAATATATTTAAGGTATCGCTCTTTCAGTTTTTTACATTTATTCATAAAAATACATCTTTACGTGAGTAATTAATATGCATATAAATACAACTTTTTATTTATAAGCATATAATATGATACATTAACTAACACATTAACATCAAGTGGAGCAGGTTTTTTTTAGCACCGTGTATTACCAAGCGTTTTATTCATACGTTTCAATATTAGCTATGTTATTTTGTGGGGGATGAAGAAGGTTGTGTTTGTATTAAATGTACCAGTATTTGCTTGGAGGGAAGGAAGTGATTAATTTAGGATTAATCTTTCTCAGTACATCTGACCAGGATTTGAACCCCAATATCCTCGTCATTGGAAAGCTATTTTATTTTGAGAGTGACGCCTTTTATCCTTAGACCACCGAAGGGGGTTAGGTGGAGGTTTAAATATAGTAATATTTATTCATCAGAGTTCATAACTCTGTCTGTTTATCGTTAGTTAATGATGTATGAGCTCATTTCTTGAGTGTCAGTTGTTATCAAACTATGTAGTTTCCTATGACGACATTGTAAGATAATTATACTGGTCTACTTCGAGTTAATGTCACTTATATCAGTTCATTCCTCATACGATAACCTTGAGTAATTCTGAGCCGTCACTAACTTACCTAGTCACATTGTTAGTGACGAACCCGTATGGATGGGTACGTGACAATCTTATCCTAATTAGTTTGACAGTAATGAGAAGGTTGAGGTTCAAATCTTAGTCGGCTGTAGTGACCCTATATGGTTTTACACTTTCCTACCTAGAAAATGTTAATATGTATCTTCTAAAGTCTACCATCCTCGTCCCAACCTCATTTGAAATTTAAGCGTAATTTCAATTGTTTAGTGTGTTCACTCAAGATGAGACTACGAGCCTCTTTAAAGTGATGGATCATTAAGAACAGACAGTCTTTGTCTCAGGTACTTGACACGTTGTTATACCAAGTACTTGGGAATAAAAAAACAAGGTGTTCCATCATCTGAATTTGGATGCGTTACAACAGGAGCAGTTTTTTTTGTGTGGTCAGGGTAGTCTTTGCCAAGGGTGACGAAGTATTTCGAACGTCTTGTTAACATATTTTTGCAATGTGTTATCGGTTCATGAGCCTCGGAGCATGTGTTAACGTAGGTTGAGGGGGTCTGGGGGGTTGGGGTGGTGACAGGAAGCTCAGATAAAGTTCTACTGGTCTTGACAGTATTGTAAATATATAGAGGTGAGGGATTTGGAAAAATAAAGGATGGACAAAACCATTCGTTATATCCGAACTAAACATTCTATTTTAATGCACACACAGTCGATAAAACAAAGCTAGTGTATTTATTTTTGTACGAAGAGAAGCTATGTGATCATAAATATAAGTTTGCATTGATAGGCATGGGAAGTAATTCTCCACTAAATTACGGCTGTATTCATAATCACAAACTACTGAAAACCTATTAGAGAAATCTTACTTTAATTTTGTAATTTACATCCGTTAAATTTTTATTTTAAAAATCATATAGAGAATGAAATGTAATCGTGAAAATTATCTACTCAAGATTATGATTAATGTTGACGTTTTATATGCCCTGAACCACAGACAAATATTATACCCAGACAATCAACTACCAGCTTAAAATGGTTGTACTCCTTTGAGCAGCTTGAGTCCTTCAACACTAGGATCGCTGCGGTTAGTCCTATCATCACCCAGCAGTGACACTAGCGAAGCCCAGTGTTAAAGGACTCAAGCCGGCAAAAGGAGTTCAGCAAAACCCCCGTAAGGTTGAGAGTCTGTTTCTTGTCTGTGCCCCAGACAAATAAAAAAAATTGAACTTAATATTTTGTCTGAACCTTTGTCTACCTGGGGCTACAGACAAAATGGTTTGATTTCACACAAACCTGATATTTTGTTGTTATAAGTTTATACCTCAAGGTCACTTCGTGATGTTGATTATGATACTACAATTAATGGTAATTTATTGAATAAATATTATATTTTGATGCAGACTTTTTTGAAAAGGGCTCTAACGAATGTGTTAAATATTAATATTTGAGGGGTGTTTATAATAAAAAAATAACAATGTTCACTTGTTGTAAGGCGAAAATTTATTCAAGAACAGTTTAATAATAAATAGTTTTTAAAAATTAGATTTTAAAAAAAAATCTTAAGGTGGTTTCATAATAATGTAGGCGAAAATTTATTCAAGAACATTTTAATAATAAATAGTTTTTGAAAACTAGATTTTTTTTTTAATTCTTAAGGTGGTTTCATAAGAATGTAGGTATAAATTTGTTTTTCTGAGGGGAACCCCATTCAAGGATGATTTATATCAGTCTAATTTTTATAAATGTTGTTCCAATCTATAATATACTCTATGAAAAAATATATATGGTTGTGTCTTATAAAACTACTAGGTTATTAAAAGCTTATTTTCCTTTCTTATAAACTCGCGAATGAATCAAAGATTTTTTTTTACACGCATTACTGATTCCAGCCTATGGTTCAAGTCAATTTTTTATTCAAGTTATATATTTTCCACAAGGCCTTTCATTCCTTTCAAATAATAATAATAATAATTCTAGGATTAAATAATATAATTCTAAGAGTCATAAAATGGGTAACCACTATCACCAAGTATATGTAACTCATATAGAATTAATATACAAGTGGCACTCCCACCGGTGGTGATGGAGAGAGGTGACCGTCCACGGAAGAGACGGACTGTGTGACTAACTCCCCCGGGCCCTAGGACGGATATGGTCAAGACGAAGCCAAGTATTAACATGAAATAGACTGGCCGGAAATCTGGTCTATTACTGGAGGAGGGGTTACTGTAATTTCCGACACGTTTCCCAGTTAATTACACCGTCACAAAGCTTCTACCACCCTCGGCCATCCCCTTCCCAGACCACATAACGTGCGCGTGTTCGTGTGCAGTCTGCTGCTTGTTGAGTGCTCCGTGCACTTCTCTAATTGTTTTAATCATCTCAGAGGGAGGAGGTAATTTGACAAACCAAACGGCCGGATGAGGGGATAGTGTGCCTGACTCTAACAATGAACCATCTGTATTCCATCTCAACTAGCTGTATTGGAAAAGGTTGATTAGTCTGTCTGACTCAAACAATGGAAGGTCAGTCAGTATTCCATCTCAACTAACTCTATTGGAAAAGGTTGATTAGTCTGTCAGACTCAAACAATGGAAGGTCAGTCAGTATTCCATCTCAACTAGCTGTATTGGAAAGGGTTGAATAGTCTGTCTGACTCACACAATGGAAGGTCAGTCAGTATTCCATCTCAACTAACTCTATTGGAAAAGGTTGATTAGTCTGTCTGACTCAAACAATGGAAGGTCAGTCAGTATTCCATCTCAACTAGTTGTATTGGAAAGGGTTGAATAGTCTGTCTGACTCAAACAATGGAAAGTCAGTCAGTATTCCATCTCAACTAACTCTATTGGAAAAAGGTTGATTAGTCTGTCAGACTCAAACAATGGAAGGTCAGTCAGTATTCCATCTCAACTAACTCTATTGGAAAAGGTTGATTAGTCTGTCTGACTCACACAATGGAAGGTCAGTATGTGATATCAACTAGTTGAATTGGAAAATAAGTTGTGCCAGTAAGGTAATATTTTCAAAAGTATTTTTTTTCACATTTTAAATAAAATAATATCTGTGTATTTAGTAATGGTAAAGGAAATGTAATTTATTTAAAATACCCCCTATTTATACGTAGAAAGTATGAGAAAGGTACAGTGAAGTTCAAATGTGGTACTGTTGGCGATAAAATAATAATATATGTTCTAAGAGTATGACATAGCTTCTTATGTTTTATTTATACAAACATTATCTAAAAATATTAAAAATAAGTTTTTAAATAAATAATTTTTTCTGGTATTAAAAATATTTTAAACTATAATGGTCAAAAGGGGATATTATTATGCGATTCTATAATTATTACAAGGTATCTTTATTCTGTTCCTAAATGGGCTAGGGTATTCTTGTCTCTCTCTATCAGATCAGTGTTTAGGAGGGATATGTTGTGTAAATCGTAAATAAAGAAATTAAAGTATACATTTAAGCACTGAAGCAATAGATAAAAAGATACTAAACGTCATACTTAAAAGAATAAAAAAATAAGTTTTCAACGTCGGTATAATTTTCTAGTAAAATCATTTGAATTTCTTGCAGTATATATAAAAATATCCCATATCACTTTATTTTGAAGGTATTACATATCACATCCTAAGAATGTGATCACTATTAATTATTGTATTTAATGAATTTTGCAGGGGTATTCAAATATTCGGGTATAAAAATATACAGGCTTAAGAGGGTGATAAGACCAGTATTTCCACGTCATTCCCATGGGGTCAGTGGTGGTGGATTTAGACGTCAAAGTTGGTGCTGTGGGGGATAGGCATTACATGTGACCCCTCACGCAAACCAACACAGGCCCCTGACACGTAGGATAGTGCTAACGTATCTCCCAATCAGAAGTTAATCCGACCCCTCAGTCAAAATACTGTGCTCTAAATATCTATAACCTCAAAAGAATCAACAATTATATAGCTGTTGTCAGACATTTCAATGTATGTTACTAGTTATAATTTACTCAACATGCAACTTGCTATGTGCTGAAGATTGATGAGTTGCCTACACCTCAAGGTGCAGACAACGTTTTATTATACGTCTCGTAGCACATCCACTTGGCATTGCTGACCCTCATTAATAGCGTGGAAATGTTTATATTGAAACCTCTTGCCATCCTAGATATCAGAATAATCCTGTATAGTTAGAAAACTTTACCTGTTATTGATCAAATTTATATTATCTTTAACAATGTCTAACTTTTCCCAGATTATCTAAATGTAATCTATTAAAACCAAACTAAATAAACTTTGAACCTGTTTCAGTGGCGCAATCGTTTAAGGCGTCACTCTCGCAATTAATTGGACTGCCAGTGACAGGGAGATCAGGGATCGTATCCTGGTTGGGTGTATTAAGAATATTTATTTCTAAATGTTTTACACTCACCCTCCCTGCAAATGAGCTTACACTTTATTTAAACTAAACCTTCTTAATCTATAACACATAAGTGTACAAATAAAATAAGCTTAAAATTCAAATGGGTTGTAAGGTTATGTGCTAAAATAAATAACATTATTAAGTAAAACACCCCTATTGCAGAGGATCAGGACAAACTATTATTTCTTATTCTGATACTGATCTATAACAATATTTTACCATTAAAATAGAAATCCACATTTTTGAGAATACCACCCCTATTTCAAACGTTCAGGTCATAACATTGATGTTGATTCTGATGCTGATTTAAAACAATATTTTACCGTTAAAATAGAAAAACCACATTTTTGAGAATACCACCCCTATTTCAAACGTTCAGGTCATAACATTGATGTTGATTCTGATGCTGATTTAAAACAATATTTTATTGCTACAATATAACAATCCCATTATTGAATAAAACAATTGCAGAAGTTCAGGACAAAACATTCATCCTGATTCTGATGCCTGATTTAAAATAATATTATTCTATTAAAAAGAGGAAAACCAAATTGTTTAACAAAACACCTCTATTGAAGAAGTTCAGGACAAAACATTCTTTTTGATTCATATAATAATTCATTAAAATATTTTAGGATCAGACAAAACTATTTTCCAATATTGCCTCGTTGATTGAAACGTGAAGTATTCGATAATTCATAAACATAATCAACCCAAAAACGGACGCCTAAACTTCGATGAGCATTGAGCTTAAATCGATGGTTTCCTGTGGGTCCTCTGTAGGTTGTCTAACCTTACTACCTCTCTCTCGCTTCCATAGAGATGGCCCTATTGTGCCTCAGGATCGCGTTCAAGTATTGTTTGCCAATACCGATAGTATCAGCCTACCACCTCAACAGTAACATTGTAAAGCGGTAGGAGAAGGTACAAGAGGACATCAAACAGACACATAACACAACGGCAGGGCGTTGATGATATTACCCTACTAGATAATTGTCAGAACATTACTCCGTCTGATGTTGCTGAAATGCTGATTCACTTCGAAACCAATCTGTTGGAGACAGAGACAGAGCATAGTGTCCAATTCTCAGAGGAACTAGCTTTGAGCGTATTTAAATATATATTTTGTGGTCATAATTGATAGCATTTTACTATATTATTGATGTTATTTCATAGGTATTTATTAGGAATGGGCTCTCCAATCCTTTGAGTCCCTTAAATTCCTAAGGATATTCGAGATTCAATGAGTCGAGATAATTTTTGATTCGAGACTAAACTTCTTAAAAAAAAATTGATCTTCAATTTTTGAAGGGAAATTTATTTTAGAGCTCTAATACTGCTTAATGTTGGTTATAAACCAATTGTAATTATAAAATGAACTTAACCAGACCCCAGACCAGTAATTTAACACTTAACTGAGTGAATAAATGTTATGATGAAGAGATTATGAGGAAGAATGATAACAATGTAACGTTATTAGCCACCCTACCATGTATTCAACTATTTTTCTAATTTTTGTGAATAGTTTCCAATTTATTTTCGTTTTAAATGATGCATTTCAAAGTCCGGCCTTAGCGTAACACGCTGTGCTGCCGGTGTGTTAAAATAATACTATTTACATTCATTTTAAATAAATAAAAAGGAAAGAAGAACGTCTAACATTGCTTAAAATAATTTAAATGAGGAATTTTGATCCAAACAAGAACACTTACCATTTATTAAACATATTAATTATCCTTCTAAGAAGTTTGTTGGCTCTAATACTTATTTTCATATCGGCCATGATTTATTTCAAGGCATGCGCAGATCTATTAAACAAGTGAGTGGCGGGTCTCGTGATTATAAAAGAAGTAAGAAAAGAAAAAAATACGTTATGTAAATACCTTCAAACTAGCGCGCATATCAAATTTTACAGATGGAAATAAACATTGTAATTCTTTTAAGAAACTTGGTTCACATTCATTGATATATATATTTCAATCTTTATATCCAATTTGCATTTTATTTTTTATTCATCTCTAGTCTATAGCCAATATTTCTCTTTGGACTTGGTGTTATTTTAACCAAAATCGTTATGGCTCGTAGCCTAATTTAATTTTTAGGTGCAACAATGGCTTGAAAGTAAAGTGCAAGTACACAAATGGAAAGTTAAATGTATGGGCAAGAACTATTGATTGTTTATTTCTTCAAATTGTGGAGGAGTTGCAATTAATAAAAGGAAAATATCTCGAAAATTATTGCTATTTCAACATGAACGAACTCATTGGTGATGTCCAGCAAAATCTTCAACTTTAAGGATGCATGAAGGTGGGACTGCTGGGTTGAGAAAAGGGCAAAAATAAAACCTACTTTGGTACATTTTTCCGGGATTATGAAATATCGCTGGAGTACGTGGTATTTTTTATTTTGTAGCTCGAATATATTTCTATGTTTCTATAGAAAGATATTATCAACAATCCTATTGATTAACTTATTAAATTGATGCAAATGTTTGTATTTCTACGTTGTGAGTGGGGGCAAATATTTTCTGTATAAACAATTAATTTTAGCTCAAATAAAGGTACGTATTTTTTTCAAATTAAAATACCACATATAATTTACGTAATTTTGTGCCAAAGTTTGTTTAAATTAGTTCAACGATGTCCTGCAAGGAACTCTTTATTATTATTATTATTATTATTATTATTATTTTCTCCTAGATCCTAGGAGTGGCACCCAATAAACACATAATTGTATTAATCTCGACGTTACCTTTCGTTGTGTAAAAATAGTTAGAAGACAAATGTGTATTTTTATTAGAACATTTAGCTCCTATTTTTATTTTCCATCATTATATTATATCTACATTTCCTCTTACAATCATACCTTTGCAGAGATTCGGATTAGGATTCGAGATTTGGGATACAAAGGTAAATTGGATATTCAGATTCGTAAAATAGTTGATTCGACTCAATTATAGTGATTTTTATAATATCTAACTAAATTAATAACTTCAGAGTTGAGGGATGAATACATGAAAAATAGATATAATAAATTTTCTATCTGTTGGATAAAGTCCCTTCCTATGAAAATTGTACTGTATATTGGCCCATATTAGAAACCATTGATAGTAGTCGTATCGCATCGGTGTGCACGTGGATTAAATGTCAGGTTCATTTTTTTTTTATTGACGGGGAGGGGAAGTGGTGGTTTCAACACTAACCTTGTATACTGAAATTGTTTTTTACAAAATGGTTTCTCACTGTACCTGTATATGCGGGTGTATTATTAGAAATTATAGCTTCCACATCAGCACACTCTTAGCGTGATTAAAAGGGGTTTAACGGTGGTAATAAGATATGGTGGGGATAGAAAGATAGCGATGAGAGTATTACACCCTTTTATATTCAAAGTAAAAAAATATTGGGTTTTGTTATGGAAAACCTTTGTCCACTGAAAAAATTAGATCGTTATTTTTTGACATAAATGTGCTTTTATGTGCTCCAGGTAAAAAAAATCGAGTTTTTAATTATTTATTTTAATGTATGTTTGTGCACGTCTTTTGTAGAGACTAGATCAATGTATTTGTAAAAAGGATTAAACTAATATAAAAGTTAAAAGGAGTCCACATTAAAAAACAAACAATTAATTTATTCTAAACTTATCAAACGGCATTGATTACACTATTATTATTTATTGTGTCAGAGCAAAGTAAACTTAATAATTACAAACAATTTAAAATGTTGTAAATCTCATAATCTACAATTAGTTTTAATTGTTCTACAATAAACACAGTAGTTTTGTTTTACTTAAAATTTTATATTTAATTTATTTTATATCGTATCTGAGTAAATGTTTCATACAGTTTAATATACCTATAAAACATTAGTTTATTTTTCTATAGATGTCAAACAAAATAATATACATTAATAACAGATTTCTTTAGATATATATTAATATGTAAATTATTTTATTTTGATTACATATTAATATTGAGAATTATTTAAGACTAGTAATAAATACTATCCTTGACCAATTAATTAAAGCCCTGAATTTAAGAAAAACTAAAATAATATAAAAGCTAGTGTGTCTATAAATTATAATGGAATTGAATAAAATTGTTTTTTGTACAGGAATTGTGAATACAGTTTTTTCAAGTTGATTATGAACGGCACGTAAAAAGAATATAAGGATTATAATGCTCTCGAGGACATCTTTTTATATATTGAAATTGTTCCTAATTAGAAAACATTTTTTAATTTTAAAATCTTGACTTGGACCAATATTTAGAAAATCTGTAAACGATTATTACAGTACTTTTAAATAAAATTATCATACTATATCAATATTATCATAAAGGAATACTTAATTTAATACAAAGCTTTAAGAAATTAAAAACATTCTTTTCAACAACCAATGTTGAAATTATTATAAGTATTATGTTTACTGAATTTAGTTTGATCAGTTTAAAACTTAATCTATTTTCTAAACTATATTTCAAAATTTGGCAAACTTTATTCATATTGCAAGAATTATTTAAACAACAAGAATCTAAAGTTAATTTTTATAATAAAACGTTTCAAGTATTAGATTCAATAGAAATATTAGCTTTACTTTTTTTGATTTATGTGTATAGACATACTGCCTAACACCAACCATCTGGACCATATGCATATTTACCATTATAGAGTCAAAATATAGAAAAATGTACCCGAATATAATTGAAGGCAGAGTGGAAAATATTATTTATAAAAAACTCAGTTTACCCAGCAACGATACGAACCCAGACCAATAATGAAAATACATTATTGTTAATAATGTTAACTACACATATTTACTAGTAAGCATCATATTACGTATTCAAGATAGTAATAGTATTATATTATAATAATACATAAAATATAAAATATATTAACTATAAAAATCATGAAATAATAAATACAAAGTCAATTAGTTGATTTAAAAGTGTCAAAGAAAGCGAACACACACATGAGCGTATATAGTGGTTCACTACTTTAGCTATTTGAGTTGTAAAATTGGATCATCTTTTGAAAAAAGAATTATAAAATTTATTTTTTATGATTCTAAATTCCAAGTAAGTATTCCCTAAAAATGTATTTACTCTTTAACACTTAGTCTACCGATTATTTATTGACCAATAATAAAAAATATATATTCCTACGCTCACACAAAATCCAAAAAAACTAACTTCCTTTTCGTTCTTATATAAAATTAATGATTATTAATTTTGTAGACTACAATGTTCCATAACTAAGCCCTGGTATGAAAGAATGAAAATTATAATGTCTCTAAATAAAGAAACGTTTAGTTTACGTGGAGTATATTTTGTAAACAGGTCAAACTATTATCGCACCACTATATCCTTGTTTATCTAAAGCTCTTGACAGGTAATTCACTAAACATGGAAAAAGCTAGAAGCTTTACTTTTTTGTTCCTACCTGGCAATATGCCAGTCCCATTTATAGAGGAAGATTGCCTTTTAGACATTTATAAAAGTTACTAAAACTGTTTTCATATAATTACAGGTCATTTCATGTTATATGAAACTGTAACGATTCATAGATAATATCAATGCCATCAAAATCATGCTTATAATTTGGCAAAAGGATTTTAATTATGAACGCTAGAAAATGCAATTTTTAAAGGTGTAGTATATTCTTACCAGATTCGTACTATAAATACTTGTAATTGTGAACGGAATCTAATCGCCTCATTGCGCTTCTCTATTACTCCGTGATGTGCACGAGACTAATGTCAACATCTGTCCTTAAAGATCGTCATGGATTGAAGCGCCATTGAAATATTTATTATACTGGCTCTAGCTAATGACTATATTAATTTATGATCTCTCATAATACACTACAATGGAGTTCGAAATACTTAAATACTTGTAAAATTAATACATTCTTTTAATTGAAACAACTAAAAGCAAATTCAAATATATTCAGTGGTATACACCCCGTACACACGGGCCATTTTTACAAGTTTCTAGATATCATGAAAATGGTTGTTACTAGAGCAGGTCCATGGTGTGAAGAAGTAAATGTGAAACCGTGCTCATGTTCTTCTACTGCTTCCTTCTTGTGACGTCAACTTCGGGGGGGTCAGGTAGCTGTAGAATGGACAATTTGAGGAAAATCAGGCAAACATACCACCTATTTCATATGTTTAAATGTTTTAAAAATCAGGAATCGTGCCAAGTTTGGCAGCAATATTAAATACCTTAGTTTTTCTAAGGATGAAATTAATAAAATAAAGTGAGCGAGTGAGTGTAAGAGGAGCACAAATTTAATTTGAAAATTTTAAAGTAATTTTCTCTGATTTCTCTACCAAATATAATATTGCAACTTTTGATACTTTATAGATAATTTGTACAAACATTCATTAATATATTATCATCTCTAATTAAATAGTAATAATAAACTTCAGCACGGGGTCTTCAAGATTTATAATCGCCGTTAATCCAATCAAAATCCAAAACCATGTAGAAACTATCTTTAAATAAATGTGGTTTAGTCAACATCTATTTTAACTCTTTTGGACTATATGCATATTTAACTACGAAAATATGCCAGGGGTGAAGATAGTTGAATTTAGAGGAAATGTACCCTTATTCGCGTGGGGGGGAGAGTGTAAAACCATTTAAGACAGGGTTCCCTTCCCACTTCCGGGATTCGACAACTGAAGCTGGTATTATATATTGATTAATTTTGTTAGCATTTTTGCGTAAGGTCCCACTATTTTATTAGCATTAGTAAACCGGTATATTTTTTATGAGAGCCTCGTTTTTTTACCTGTCTAGGCAGTCCTCGTATTTAAACTAGTAAGTTAGGAACTTGCGTGGAGAGAGGATGGATAACCATCTAGGAACAACAACGTAAGCCGGGTTGGTATTTGAACACCAATCTCCCTATCCCTGGCAAACCAAACTAGATAAGAATGTTGACGCTGTAGCCTACAGGTTCCTGATGATGCGTGTGGGTAAATTTTTTTTATTTGCTTTTTTTTACAAAGATGGACAAAAAGATCAGTCTAAACTACAAATTTATTATTAAATTTTAGCAACATTTTAGCTTGTATTTTATTAATAGGAATTATCTCTAATTTTCGTTTTGTCGTATGTCAGTATTTTAAAATCTTGGATATGCATTATAATAATTCGTATTTCCAACAATATTATATTTATATTTATATATATATATAATATTGTTATATATATATTTATATATATAATATTGTTATATATTGTTTTATATATATATATATATAAATAAAAATACCGTTTCAATATATTTATGCTTATAATAAGAAAAGTTTACATTATTTTCTTTCATACACTATCTCAACAACATTAAATTATTTTTCTATATCGGGGGTTCCCAAATGGTGGCTCACGAAGTTTCTTGCGAAAGTAATCTACTGTAGTGAAATTTGGTGTTATAATCCGATAAACGGGAAGGTTTGACTAAAGGGGGAGTAGATCCATGAAAGCTCTAAATAATTTCTTCCTTGAATTTGCTGTATTATATTGACTGAGCAAAGATTATATTTTCTGTCGGAAAATTGGTTAAATATTTAATTAAACATGTTTAAATGATCTCTTATTACTTCATTCACAATTAAATACCTTTTCTCATTTACATATAGAGTGAGAAATGTTATCTGATATGTTGAGATCAGCCACTAGACTCGGGAATTGAACTGTGAGCTGGCATGTATAAGTTGGTAACTCCTGTCATGGACGTTCCAAGTAATTTGATTGTTTAGTTTGACACGCATAGGTGATCACGTGGACTTAGCCTGGTCATCAAGCTAATCTTCTGTTTCCTAGTGATCGGAGAGGTCGTAATTCGATTCTCATATAACTATAATAATTGTGGGTTTTCATAAATGGTTTCTTCCTCCCTTCATATTTAAATGAGGGTATATTTCTTTTAAATTTTATATTTCTCATATCCATAATATTTTGTGTCAATAAATGCGCATGGAAGTATGGACGTGAAGCAGAAATAAGAATGTAAAATTTACAAATTGATATTTTATATTATTTTAAAGACTCTACTTAAAATATTTAAAATAATTTAATAAATTTTCCTTAATGCATCTCTATTTTTTATTTTTATATTTACAAAGTATTTCTTCATTAATATATACTATTTATTTTAAGACTCAAATAGCCAAACTATTACTTATGCTTTTAGTGAGAAATACTCCATTATGATATCATATTCTGAAAATTTCAGAATCATTCAGAATAATTCTTCTAAGCTAATTGTAACATTTACATTCAGCCACAATCAGTTCTGATAATTTTTCTGAAGAAGATTTCCACAAGTATTTGCAATGTCTTATTTTACTATATTCACCACAAAAATGAAGAAATATAAAACCATTTGGAAGAAACTAGTCATTAATAATTAGTAAACTGCCCATAAATGAATGTTTACCCGAAAAACAAGTACACAGTGTGTATTTTCAGGTAAGCACTCCTTAAATATCCATTTTAAACAAAAAAGATAAAGTAACTTGGTAAAAATAAATTGAAATCTAAACAAATCTATTTTCAGAAAATTACTCTTAATTACAGAGCTAAGGTCTGAATAAAATCCTGAAGTATAGCCATATTAAATATCAATTTAAAGTTTAAATAATATTCTTTAAAACTTTTAGGAGCAAGACCAAGAGACATACAAAGTTGTAAGCTACACTGGTTTTGGGTTCGGGGCATATTAAACGCAAAGATTCATCAAAATTTTAAGGTTGAAAATTTTTACGATTGCATAATTTTATATTTATATGAGAAAGGGAAAACAGTAATTTCCAATTATAGATTTAAAAGTAGCCTTAATATTGCAGTTATAATATAGGTGTTTATAATGAAAAAGGAATATCTGTTTACTTAGTAATAGTTTGAAATATTTTAAATGTATTTTGCTTTTCCTGGTTACATATTATATTTAGTGTTTTTTCTGTTGTAATTAACAGTAGTTTTTCTTGTGGTTTATTTATTCAAGTCAAGGATTTTGTTTGAAATTCATAATGTAATTTAATATTGATGTATTTTTGACACAAATGTTCTTTAACGTGTGCATCATAATACTTTGAGTAGTAAAATATTAATCTATTGTTTTTATTTTCATTGTTTTATGAATTTAACACGTTCGTTCACTTTGCACGATAATATTAAAATATATGTTATTTCATTATTTCACACCCATATTGTTTTTGCCTCAAATATTCTAAAAGATCTCTACATAATTCTATATTACTATGTAGTGATTTATATAAGGCATTTGTTGAAACCTAAGGTTTGCTCTAAAACGTGCCACAGCGCCAATGCTCGCAGTAAGGTGATTCCCCCGAAGCTGACGTCACGGCAAGAAACGGACGGTTTCCCCTTACTTCCTCCCACCACGGGGCAGGTAATGCATGGTGTTNTAGGAAAAACCGAGAAAAAAAATTAGACATAAAATAAAGTTATTGCAGTAAATATTAGAACTAGTGTGTAGTTTTTCTTAAAAGGCAGATAATAAAGAAAAAACGTAAAGCTACAATGGTAAAATTCCAATAACTTCCTCGCCTACTGTTCCCAAAATATCTCTGCAATCTAATTTACCATCCCACCTTAAATCCCTGTAAAACCAGCTTTGTCAGTCTTCATTCAGCTGCTGTTCGGATCTTGTGTTGTTCCTTATGAATTTTTATAAATGAATTTTTGTTTATAATTTTTAATTTATTTTAGTTATTTTGATATATATATTTTTTTAGAGCCTATTGAATATGGACAAATTTTTAATCAAATAACGTTGGTTGGACGAAGAAAATAAATCTAGTGTGGCTTGCACTAATTCTAGTAATGTCACACATACTAGTCCAGTTAGTGTTAGTTCTAAAAACATCGTGCCCCATTATCATGATGACTATTTATCCTTCGGATTAATTTCCTCTGAAGGAGGGCACCCACGTCCTGAGTGTGTTGTTTGTGGTGAGAAGCTGGCAAACCAAGCTATGGTTCCAAGTAAGCTGAAAATACACCTTAACACAAAGCACTCACATTTATAATTAAAATATTAAAGTACCTCTAGGTAAGTATCAAATAAAGTTTCTCACAGATGTGTAAGCGTGACTGATCTAATAAATAAATGTATCTGAAAGGACATGGCACTTACACAAAAACTAGCTTCTTTCTATCAATGTCCTCTGACACATTTTTATTTAAATGACTTTTAACTAGAGAAGTTATTGGTGGTTCTGAATACATAAGTATGGTAAGAAAATATAATCTTTAGATAAATAAACATTTTGAACGTTACATATGTATTTTGTATTGTCTAAAGAAGCTCATTTTAAATTTACTAATTTGAATAAGGAACAACAAAATAAATTATTAAAACATTTCACTCTATTATATTTAGCTATTTATCTTTGGATTTGATATTGGAATTTATATTATTGTTTTTCTTTTTTTTTTCTAAGTACAAGTAACAATATACCACCTGCTTCAGTTGTAACATTTGTAGCATGCTACAAGGAAATAAAATAACATTTGATATAAAACTCACCTCATCACCCCTGGAGAGACACAGCCCGTACTGTCCACCCCCACCCAATGCTGTCCATTCACGCCCAAGTGTCAAACTGGTGAGAACAGTGGGTGTCAACATTGTGGATCTCTCCGGTGACCCCACGCCTCAACACTAGTATGGGCATTTTTTTAATGATCTCCCAAGATCTACGACCATCTAGATCAGTGTCAGATGTTCCAGCAATTCAATACATGCACCTTGTTCTCCCACCCCTTTCCTCTTTCAACTTATCTATGCTTTTCTGTCGATCTGACCCAGGGATCACGTGGTTAGGTTTTCTGACTATATATTAGCATGTTTCACCTGAGTGGTTACTCATTATACCACCGACTTCAGCGTAGGTAAGCAGTACTATCTGCGACAGATGTGATCTGTATGATTTCCAAATTTTCTTTCGGCCAAAATCTTTAATCTTTTTCTAAATTATCTTTGGACTTAAATACAGGGTTGTTAATTGATTCATTTTTGGCTTAAACCACTTTCTAAATAATAATTCGGGAATTAAATATTCATTAAATGGTTAAATTGCCACGAGATGGTTAATTTATTTAACTGAACCTATTTTATGTGTTGTTGCTATCATATTTATCATTTTGGGTCACTTGATCCTTTGAAGTTCATTTATTATCTTACCTCCATATGGCATTGTTTGGTTATTTAAGGCCCTATTTAGTAACTTGAACCCAGGCTGCTAGTCTTACGCTTACTCGTAAGTTTACTGGTGCCAGAACCCACTACTAGATGGCCAGATTATATCTTATCATAATTATCGAATGTTAGACTCTTGCTATCCCATTTATCTTTTTGAGGTCACTTTAATATGTTGGAGTTTACATTTATACTAGTTTATCACGTGATGATCAGTTTATATTCAAGCACAAATAAACTATTCGATGAACTTGCCATAGCATTTAACTACTTGATCTCTCATTGATGTTAATTGGTTCGGCCGTCACTATATGACGTTGTTTGATTATTGTAAAGCTATATTTAATAATATTGTACCCAAGGGTCTAGCCCCCTTACTTAAACGCATTTTAACGTGTCTCTAGAAGTTCTAGTCCTAGCCTTAACTGGTCCGATACCCACTTCCTTAAAAGCTACCTTTCTACTATTGCTTGGTTGTACATATCTATTGTTTTGTTAATATTTAATAAATTTCCATCTTTGCTACCCACTGTCTATTATTTCTTTTTGGGATATGTAGGGCTATGTGTTTTACGGTGACACCATGGTCTAAGGCATCACTCTTGTGTTAGACCATACTGCCGATGACAACTAATCATGGTTCAAATCCCATTCGGGTATGTTGAGGGTAGTTTTACAAAATGGTTTTCCATCCTCCTTCGACGCAAAAGTGGGTATACTTCCTCCAAATTCAACCTTCCTCAACCCTAATACATTAACGTTATTAGTAAATATGCCTTCAACCTGAAGAGGTACTAAGCCATGGTGATAAAAATAAAAATAAGTCGAAGAATTAAAATGATCAAATTATTATTATTTTTTCTGTTTCAATTTAGAAAGTTTTATGTGTTTATTGAGTAGTTCCTTTAATATTTTACTAAATTTCAACCCTCTAGCTCGTTGATAATTAGGCCCTACCAAATTGTTTTGGACGTGTATACATGCACACATACAGACACCACATCACCAGATCACATGATTTGACGATGAACACGTGAAAGTAGATCTAGTAATCTTTATAACTATCAGCCAAGTTTTTTAATAAATTTGGACTATAAATAGTTGTATTATCAACTTATACAGAATTAGATTGTTTGGGGGAACCCCAAACTGAGTTCTAAGATGCATTATTTTTGTCTAGAAAAGTTTGTTATATCAAAACATATGGTTTATTTTAAGTTTTATAATACAAACAAACACTAAAAGGTGAAATTAACACATTTCCAACGCAATTTCTCACAAAATAGTGCAGTCTTGTTTAGTAACGAGTATATGTCCTTTCACAAAAAGTGAATGTAACAATAAACACGGTCGAACCATAAACTTCTATAATAATGTAATTGATGATTTACTTATCTTCAGGCTTCATAACTACCGTTTACACAAAGCATACCACATATACATGTTATTTCCTTTCACGTGAACCCTCAGCCTTAAAGAGAAACACTTTGAAAAGGGTTCTTAATTATCTAAAGTAAACCAGTCTTGTGCGTACAACGATTTGTCTCGGTCTCCCTTTTAATCGGCAGTTTACATGAGGGATCATCTATTTCAGTAGAAACACGAGAGTAAGATGAATGTGGTTGTAGAGATCTCCAAGAAATGTATGTGGGAAAACTCATATGGACAGGGTCAGTAATGAACGGGGGCTGAAGGATTGCTGTTTGAAAGGGAATCTAATACGTCAATGTAAAATAAGTAACTTAGGTTGGTTTGGGCATGTTGACAGGACGAGTTTGGATTGAGGGACGAAGCAAATATTTGACGGTAGAGTGTGTGGATCTAAAGGAAGGGGAAGTTTATATGGGACGTCGCTAAATATTGAAGACCAATGTATGGAAAAGAGAAACATTAAGAATTTTAAGAATAAAGGAGTATTTATGACTCAGTTTATGGATGTTGTTGAAGCGAAGGGGGTATGCAAAGATAGGGAAGGGTGGAGAAAGTTAGTAAGATGGATCAAGTACGGAGTGGTTTATTTTATTTTAAATGTAGGCACAGTTTCTTGCCTACCACGTAAGCTAACGGCGTGATTAGATATTTAAGTATAATCTATGTAAATGCTCTTAATGTGCGATTATTCTAAGTAGGGATAGTATGTAGCATGTATTAACGATAAGAACACAACAGAAGTCGCCTTTCACAAAATACTAACAAATATTTTTGCTGTCAGCCTTGATAGCATTTTACTATAGTCTACTATTAGTGATATTGCTTCTGCATATCATTGGTATAATCTATCAAACATGACAGCTATGTATAACGTGAATTTGGGTACATATATATTAAAGTGTCATCAATAAATTTTGTAAGCATCAGATACTGTCCTTTCTAGCCCTTTCTTACCTTATGAGAGATATAATTAGAAATGCGGTTCTTCAAACACAAAAAGGTTGCCCTTGGTTTACCAGGGGTAAAGTGTTTGCCTCAGGACCCGATGTACACGCGTTAAAACCCAGCTGGGGTCGACGAATATTTCTTGTGTGATGAAAAAATACTGTTAGCACAATTTCCTTTGGATGGGAAGTAAACTCGTCAGTATCGTGTCATTTGTGACATGTAAAATAACCATGGAAGGTATGTAATGGTAGTCCCTTCGACTCTCGTTCATATACATTATTGTGTGCCGATATAACCAGTCGGTTCAGAACTTACACGATTAATACCTCAGATAAATCAATACAAAACCCTTACTGCCGCGTTTATGTAGGACTATCTTTTACCCGATCATTACTAATGTTCAAACACTGGAGTTCAACTACTTATTTTGCAAGTTATGGAAGTTAATAATTTATTTTGAAAGCATGTATTAAAAAACACACTAGTATCACTTGAAAATGTTATGATTAATATTAATAATTCAGTCAATTGAGTGATTTGTAGGATATGCTTGTATTTCTAAAGATACATCAAATAGTGGTTAAACAAATTAGAGCCAAACAAATTAAGGGGTAGGATGAGACAAGGGATGTCTACAGTTTATTATAAGGTAATGAATGACGCGCTCAGGAACCAACTATAAAGAAGCCGCTATAGCTTGAATTTCACTTTCCAATTTCCTTTATCTTTGATGTTGTATACTCCTCAACACTTCACAGGCAAACACTTTTACGACACCCAAGAAAAGAATTTATAAAAGATTGACGACCATTAATAAGAAAAACAAAATAGATGGTATCGTATTGATTCTTCGTTTCTTTTATAGTAACAAAAAAGAATCTCTTAGACAATGGTAAACAGAATCGCTCACATTGCAATCAAAGCTGGGACGTTGATTAGACTTATGTAACTAACTATGAGCCTTGACAAAGGGGTATTTTGTCTTTCTTTTTGATAGTATTTACTCGGTAGCGTTGGACATGCATCCGTGGGATTTACGATTAAGCCTTTTTTCTGTGGGATTTGAGTGCAACCAAAATACTATAGTAGGATTTTGTGCCATGGCAAGTTTTTCATAGGGTGTATCATTCGCCTTGAAGATAAGCCACCCAGCTTCAACATGCTTAGGCGAGAGCTGGGGCAGGGCACTACACATTTCACGTGTGCGTTGAATATCCATGTATACGACACCCTAGCTTAGTCAATAGGGTGTCTGCCTACTGAGTTAAGGGTCCCGGACTGAGTTAAGGGTCCCGGTTTTGATTCGCGGCATGGCCAACAAGTTTATTATTGATGAGATAAGGGCTTACCCTTTCTCATTGATAAATTAACGGCCGGAGTCTGGATGTTGTACCAATCCTATTTTTAAGTTATATTATAAATTATAGGAATCTACGACAGGCATAACCAGCCGGTAGTGTAAAATAAACGGTTTAAAAAAAACTTACCCAGGCCACAGGCTGTAAACAGTAATATATGTGGAGTGGGTTCAATTTCCTTGTCTTCCCTTTACTCTCGCATGAGGCCAAGCCCTTAGGGTCTCGGCCATAAGCTTTTATAATGTCAAATTCTAGGAGTGAGGCTAGGTGGGTAGGTTTAGGTTGGTTTAGGTTAGGCTAGGTTAGGATAGGTTAGGTTAGGCTAGGTTAGCTTAGGTTAGGTTTGTTTATGCTAGGCTAGGTTAGGATAGTTTATATTAGATTGGTTTAGGTTAGACTAGGCTATTTTTATTTATTTATTCAGTGTTTGCTGGCCCGGTATCTTACAATCTTTAAATCCGGGCCGTTTTTTCACATAACTTTCA
>CABFOW010000620.1:0-17014 GCA_902141385.1 Timema californicum
GGAACTATCTTCTTTTGTTTCTGGCCAGTCTCGGGTTTGATCCTTAGTAGCGGTCCGTTGAACGCTCCGCTAGTCTATCGGGTGGTCGATTGGAGTGAGGAGGTCGGTGCTAGTGCTCGTGTACTGCAGTTCATCAGGGAGGTTTGGTGAGTGTCACTCCATTCGATTTAGTCATAATACGTAACTCGTTACATCCAACTTGTAACTTGTTACAAAAGTTTGATCGACAAGTAACATCAGTGAAATTTAAGTTTTGATGAGTATAAACATACTTTCTTAGTCAATTAACTTCAAAAATGTCCATTTCACGTCCGTTACAAAAAATGTGAATCAGTTGTTGTAGCTTTGTAATTAATTACCATGCAAAACTGTAATTTGGCATAAGTAATACGGTAGCCTAGACAACTGCACTGATAATTTTTCTAAAAATGTTTCTCGGTAGATAAAATAGGTGTAAAATATGTCATGTATATTATACCATTATACAACCGACGATCCTTTTCCAGATTGAAGTAAATAATATGCCTAAATCATGATTTATATATTACTAGAGGATAGCCTATGCTTAATATGCAGTTTTTGGATAATTACTTTGAGCAATTATAAATTTTCTGGCTTTTGAGATTTTATTTCATGCCGAGGTTTTCTGAAGATTTAGCCTTATTTACTTAAAATCCATTAAAATGAGGATGCAGACCTATCCTATGGAAGGTATATTAAGCTACCAATTCTAATAATGTGCCCTGTGGTAAGTTTTTAAGCCTTTTTATTATTATTATTATTATTATTATTATTATTAACTTCTGTATTGGCATTATCCTACTTTTTTACTGTTGTTTACAGATAATGGGCCTTCAAATCGAAGTCAAGTCGTAAAAACATGAAAAATGACCCAAATAAATGGAGAGAATCTATTGAATAGGATAGGAGGAGGAAGACGGAAGCTAGAAAGAAACAGAAAGAAAAGTTAAAAACTAATGAACATTTGTGCGTTGAAAAGAGAAAAAGACAAGCTGAGGCAACGACTGTATAAAATGAAGAGAAAAAAACAGGAACGGAAAAGTGCTGCTGAATCAGAACTTGGATCTTACAAAAGCCCAAGAACTATTGGAAAAGCCACCGAGAAGGTGAAAAATGTGTTGCCCAAAAGTCCTGCAGAAAAAAGTTATGTTTTAAACGACTGATCTGAGAGAACTTTAAGCCTTCTGTAAGTAAGATTTTGTTTAAATACAAGAAAAAGAGATCCAGGAATATTACACCTGAATGCACAATGAGTGTAGTCAATTTTTTATCACAACGATGAAGTTAGTCGTCAGGCTCTCAGAAAGTGTGATATAAAGTCTGTAAAAGATCTAGTGAGTGAGAAACTAGGCTTATTACAAATTAGACATATGGTTATGGGAATTGGAAAGGCTTATGAAAATGTAAGCAAAATGAAAACATATCCAAATCAAAGTTTTATAGCCTGCGACTTCAACATATTTTACCTCTAAGTAATATGCCTCATACAATGTGTGTGTGTTCGACATGCCAACTTTACATTCTTGGTGGAGGCTATTTCAAAATATGAAACTGTCTTTCCAAAAACACACAATGAATTGCTTTATGCAGTACACTGTGACAAGTTCCTACAAATGTATGAAAAATGAATGTGATAAATGCGAGACTAACCTAAATAGTCTTCTAGAGAAAAATGATGGTTTGGAGAAAAAACTCAAATGGAAAGAATGGAAAACCATCGATAACAAACCACGTAGTTAGCTAACGCGCTAGTCGTGTTGAGCTCGACTGCCGAGGACGGGGAGATCGCGGTTTGAATCTCGGTCAGGTGAACTGGGGGTGGTTTTTCCTAAATAGTTTTCCACGCTTCCTCCACACAAATCCGGGTTCACTTCCTCTCAATTCTACCTTCCTAATTCCTAATCCATTAGAGTAATTAGTACTTAAGCATATAACTTGAACAGGTAGTAAGATGTGGTGCTAAATAAAAGAAATAATAATAACAGACCAAAACTTGTAGTGAATAACACTGCATTGCGGAAGATGATAAATGAACTCAACTTACAACTGCCTGTGTTTAAAAACATACCTATGTCAAGAGAAAGCAGTCTAAATATTTTCAGGAATACGAAGTCCGTAGTAAAAATACCTCGTTGAGCCATTATGGAAATAGACTTTGCAGAAAACTATTCAATAGTATAACAAGGTGAAATCCAAAGCAAACATTGGAGTCATGCACAAGCAACTATTTTTACTTGCTGCATTTGGCATTCAAATGATATGTATAGTTTTGCCATTGTTAGTGTTGACTTGAAACATTGAAATACCTCAGTTTGGGTGTTCTTGAAAACAAACATTGATGAATTCGAAGCATTGTTCCAGGTGTCAGTGAAATTTATATGTTTTCAGACAATTGTGCTGCCTAATTCAAGAGCCAGTATACAGTTTCGAATGTATGTTACTCTGAAAAAGATTTTGAGGTAACTTCACAATGGAATTTCTTCACCTCTGGGCATGGAAAAGGAGCAGTGGATGGACTAGGTGGTTCCATCAAAAGAACAGTGGGGGGAGAAGTAAAAGGAAGGCAAGCTTTTGTAATAACTGTTTATGATTTCTACAAATTAGCAAAGATGTTTGTATTTTGTATGTATCTCAAGTGTATGTACAGTCCTATGAGCAGATACTTAACAAAAGATGGAAGGAACTTAATGAAATTCCAAGAATCCAATCAAGGCATCACTTCAGGGTTTATGATGAAGATAATATTCTCATCAGTACCACATCAGTAGTGTTCTTAGCTGTGTGAGGTATTCGGATGTATATACCGACTCATCTGACAATGACGAAGAACCGAGTCATGGGATTGAAATGAATGCTTTTAGGCCTATATCTCAAAAAAATGTTTTCCAAGAACATATATATTGGTGAAAATTCTAAGTAGAAAGAGAAAAGAGTTCAGATATGTTATGATATGTCAAAGTAAAATTAAGGTGGATGGGGAAATAGATGTTTTGTTTTTAAGAAGCTACAAAGAAAGTGGTAAGTAGTTTGTTTTTATTGATGAAGATGATAAGATTATTCTTGTTCAAGATATTCATCATATTCTTGAAGAATCACAAATAAACTTAATTGGGGACATGGGAGTAGAGTGCCATACAGTTTTCAAAGCAATCTCAAAATCTCTGAACGATATAATAAACTAAAAGTTAATCTATGGTTTTAATTAAGTTTTTCATACCAATCTATACCTATATGGGATACTTGAAGCTAAAGAACTGAAATTAGTAGGCCTATTCAAGTTAATTTTAATATGTAATAAATTTTTCACATGAAAATGCGCCTTTTAAAAGTTGCACAATATACCTTAAAATAAGAAATAAAAAAATGTTATGGATCATTTATCATTTTAATACCATAATTTCATGAAATGTAGCTGTAAGACATCTTTATATTAAATAAAACATTTTTAAGGCATGTTTTAATTTTTGTCACATCCGTTACATCTTATCTTGTCACATCTGTTACAAACATCTACCTTTTAGTGAAAATTAATTTGTTGTCCAATCAAAATGGTCAACATACCAAATCGTAGCATTAAACTTGTGGTATTCTTAAAAATAAGTGAATATTTTTAATTTTTATAGAACCAACAGAGTTTAAGAGATGTATGATCACACCTTAAAACCAAGGTGCAATTTTTGTCACGTCCGTTACACTTATTTAAATAGCCATAACTTTTAAAAACTCTGAGAGACACCACTCCACATGCTTAAAACTGTTATTAACTATAAATAGTTTTTATTTACAGCATCAAATATTCATCTAAATATCACATCCATTACAAAAGAATGGTCATAATATTATAATGAATTTATCTATAAGTCATTCACGAGCTAAGTTTACCTGGCTAACAGCTCAAAATGTTACTAGAAGTAATCCCTAATATATCACTACGCCAACAGCTGACATCTATCACTTTGGATGACTGTAATGAAAACAGATGGTAATTTATTAGTGTGATAGTTAACCACAGTAATTTAAACCCATATTAATATATTTATTTGAGGTAGGACACAAAGTTTATTAATAGTTTTATTATACTTAAAAAAATATTCACACCACTTTCACAAAAACTTCTAACGAACATAACTTCAGAATGGCAACTGACGAATCTAAACCATATGATTAAACATAACGGTAGACAAGTTTTTTACAATGATGCAGACACACAGTTGATGAAAAATTGTATTCAGTTAAATATTTCAAAATAAGATAAAATAATCAAAATCATTTATTGTATGTAAAAAAAAGGACAAGAATTTTCTCTTTTGCAAGTAAATATGATGCCTGTATTAAAAGGTATTGATGTGTGCACTATATTAAACATAATCAATAACGTTCCAAAATGAAAAATAAGTAGTTTTAATTAACTTATGTTTAAAATATAGTTTCGAGTTGGATAAAAAGAAATTATTTAAAAAAATGAAATAATATGAGAAAACTTAAGTTTATGTTATTTTAAATGTAATATATAACAGGTAATTAAAGCTCTTTACATTCATAACAAAACTGTGATCTTTTACAAGTGTTGGCAACCCAAAACCTAAACATTATTTTCGAACTGTCATCAAGGTAAAAACCTATCGTTAACGGAATATATGTTCATTTGTTCCCCATCCACCAGGGAGCAAACAGTCTGTTTGCAGTTGCTCAATTTTGATTCAGTGAAAAGTCACTCTAATAATATTTTTTGTAGGTGTTGAAAGTATTATTAATTTATTTGTTAATTCTACAACAGGCAAAGAAAAAGATTTTAATATAAACTATGAAATGTATTGAGACATTTGATAATGTAATCATATTTCAATTTTAATCAGCCTATTAAAGACAGGAACATATTTTTTCTCAAAATAGCACCTTCTTCTACCTTGGAACATAGTTTAAGCCCTGGTCTTGTATGCCTATGTTCCAAGGTACAACTTTTACTCATGTTTTTAAAACACTAAGTTTTTGCTGTAGGACTTACTGGTTTTTAATTATTATTTGAGTCTATATGTGTGGGCCTAATACGAAAGTTTCCGCTTTATTGGAACAGATTCATCTATTTTCATCAATAGGCCTAAAATTGATTTTAAATTTTCTACACACAAGGTTCAGCTCACATGAAGTGGTCCAGAAAAAATTAAATAGTTGCTAGACTTTAGAAAAAAAAATTCCCCCTCGATTACTCTATCACATTGGTAGTTCAAAATTACTATTTTATTTTTATAATTTTTTTGTTTTTGCATAGTGGCCATATTTGTTTTACCAGGCACTACATTTTTTGCTATTTTAAGGGTTTACAGAAACATAAATATTTTAGCATCTCTTTGTTCAATCAACATGAGTGAAAAAACAGTTTGCTCAGAAAATAAAGGGACTACAAGTTTTCTTATACAGTATTTTAACCTAAACTTAATTCTAAAGGGTAAAAATTTCAACATAAAGTTTTAACATTTATAAAAAAAAATATCTGTTTTCAGGGTGAAATATTTTCATTTATGTGAAAGAGTCAACAAGTTACAATTTTTTTTACAGGCAAACATTAACTACTTGTCCTCACACACCAAGTTTCAATCTTGAAAACAGACCCCCTTTTTTTTCAAAAAATGTTGAATTTTTTGCAAATTTGAAAAAACTTGTAAGTTTTATAGCTGAGGGACGAGATAAAAATATGAACCTTTGTTCTATAATAGTACTGGGTATATGATCCCTGTATAGCCCCTACATAAAAAATTTGAAGTTTGAGAATTGACTTTAAGCCGAGATAATAAAAAGACAAAATTAGGAGAAAAACTCATGTTTAAATGTGTGTATGTGTATAGTATTTAAATCAATGAATATATTATTTCATTATATAGCACTCATGTAACCACCCCCGAAAATAATGAACTTTGACAGAAACTATCAGAATCAGTTTCAAATACAAAAGACAAGACATCGGTATAAAAAAAGATTTTTGAAAAATTTTAAAAAATCAATTATTCGAAGAACGTGACTTTGAAGGTGAACTTTATTTATTTTCGAGTGGGAGTGAAATGGATTATGTATCTGATCTGCAAGATGTTTTCATGATGAACAGGAAGAAAAGAATTATGAGGAACCTGACCCATGTCGGCGAGGTGATTTTCTTTTGTTTAAATTTTATACAAAAATATTTGATTTATTATATTAGTGAAGTTCGTGAATATGATACAGAATGTAAAGAGTACAAAGTTCAATTTCTAAAGCATACAGTTTTCAATCAATATAATAAATATATATTACTAAAATTTTGATAAATTTAGCTTTCCTATTTTAGTTTAACTAATTTGTTTCAATGTCTGATCAGTAGAACATAAGCTAAAGAGTAGACCTTAATCTTAAAACAAACAAATTAATTATTAAATTGCCCTGTTGATGTCACTCGCATGATGATTGGCTGGCTAGATCACGTGATACCCTTCAGGTAACGTTCACTTAAAGTAAAAGACCTCCCAGGACATCTCTTACATTAAGATAACTGCATTGTGATCACTTCCATTTAAACACACAAGGAAATCCTTTACGTCAAGTTAACTTTAAGTTGATCATGATCCCGGCATCAGTATAATATGTCCACAGATTAAATCACCAACTAGTCCTTCCCAGTCCCAAATAACCCAAGATGTTCAGTTTTTTCATTCAAAAGATAGTATGGATAGGTAAACTAGACTCTGAAAAGGAAACAGGCCTCTATGGTTGCATACGTAGGGCACCATCCAATCGAATTACTTCTCCATTCAAAAAGGGATTCTCCACAATGTGTTGTACTAGAAGAGCAAACTCTTGAGGTTTCCCAAGTCTTGATGGGAAAGGGACTTGTTTGGCAAGAAAATTCCTCACTTTTTCTGGCAAGCTTTCTAGAAGAGGTGTTTCAAATAGTCCCGGTGCAATGGTGCATATCCTGATTCCTTGAGAAGCAAGATCACGAGCAATAGGTAGCGTCATCCCGACAATAGCTCCCTTACTTGCTGAATATGCTGCTTGTCCCATTTGACCGTCAAACGCTGCGACACTTGCAGTATTAACAATTACTCCACGCTGTCCATCTGCATTGGGCTGGTTCTCTCCTATTAAACCTGCCGCTAAACGGATTACGTTGAATGTTCCGATTGTGTTCACTGTCAACACTTTACTGAAGTCTTCCAGCTTGTGCGGCAATTTTTTATTGAAATTATACGTTTTAAACGCAACAGCGATCCCTGCACAGTTCACAACAACATTCAAGCCACCGAATTTATCTTTCGCCAACTGAACAGCAGTTTGGACATCGGCTTCAGAGACTACGTCGGTTGGTACAAACAAAACTTTGTCCCCAAACCCTTGAGCAACTTTAGAACCATTTGAAGATGGAAGATCACACACAACTACACTCCCTCCTAGTTTAACAAAATTTTCCACAGTAGCAAGACCTAATCCCGAACCCCCACCTGTTACCAAAGCCACGATATTCTTCAACATGATGTATTATAATTATATTTCAAAATCAGATAAATTTAACAAAATGACTTGGCTATTAACGCATACATAAGATTGAACTGAGCTATTCCCAACCACAGTAACCTAAAAATATATGACCAACATGAGAAAACCAAATAGAATCAACACTTAATTAGTTCAGAAATAGTTCATAGAGGACACTAAAGGGAAAAAGGATACTTTTTTAAATTAATAGTAGAAGAATTAAGTCACTACATAATTTGTGTAAAAAACAAAAATAAGGCCTCTTATAACCTAAATGTACCTCTAGCTAATAATATATATGTGTGCCTAGCACCCTAAAGATCTGAGCAATCAGACCTTTAAACAATTGGATGTGCCGCTTTTTTTTTAGGCAAATTTTTACATTAACTTTAGGTTTAAAGTGCTCTTGAGGCCAAATCAGAATTTGTCTCAAAGGCACAAACTGGGTCCCTTATAGTCAAAATATTCTTCTGTACAACCATTATGAGTGAATGAGCTTACATCTAAGCAATCATTGCACCTTAAACAAGGGGAAACGCAATCTTCTTTTTGTGCAAATTGCTCAGATCTATAGGAGCCATTTCTTTATAGTATACAGAATGATTAGTAATTCGTGATTAGGTGGGTAAATATAAGTCGAAAATACTATTTGCAAAAAAATCCGTTATTCACATAGGTACTAGCTTTTTAGAAAAACGACATTAAATTTATAGAGCAGTTATGTGGCAACGTTGTGCCAGAAATTTCCTACTCATCGGTTACTATACGTCGACATAAATGCGAGGTAAGTATTGTGTGAGCATAAATGAACTACACACAAGTAGGATACTTGCATATGGATGTCAATGGTCATGAAAGCACCTGACAGTTGTGCTGGACCTGTGGCGTGGCTGTGTGCTGATCGTTTCCCCGGAAGACGTTAAAGTTTGGGGATGCGATTGGGGATCCATATTTGATACCAGATTTTTGGTATTCCCAAATATACCATCGGTTTCATTTGTTGTTTTATCTGGGATGCTCTAGTATATACCATTGATTGTGTGATAGAGGATGTGGTATCAGTGTGACAGTGTCCCTGCACCCTATGGGGCACATTTGCGGTGACTACTTAATCAAGTCCACCCCAATCAGTGAATTTGCCGTGGGGGGTCAGTTAAATCACCTCCAATACCACCGGACCTCACACCATTCGACTTTTTCTTGTTGGTCACCTCCAAGTTCTGGTGTACCCACATGGCCACATGACGACACACCGTGATCCCCCAAGGACATTGTTGCAGGAATCCCATGTGGCTGTTACGACACTTGACATACACACCGAAGCCATACGCCGTTTGGGGCAATGAATAGCCATGCGAGGATCAACCTATGAACACCTACTGTGAACTAACATGTACGTTTGATATGAATTTCAGGCCTTTCTGTTATTTCACTCCTCTCTAAATTCGATGTCTTTTTTTAAAAAAAGGTATGGGAAAACAGATTTTTTGTAAAGAGTATTTTATTATATTTACCTACTTAATCATGTGGTACTGTCCGTATCCACGAATTACTAATATTTACTCTGTATAACTAGATGAGCATCTGAGGATTTATCACAATAATATAAAAATACACCACTGTCATTCACCTTGGAAGAGAGCCTAGGGCTTCGATATCAGCCGGCCACCAGCGCTCCAAGATGAGACACACACAAGTAAGCAGAATATGCTGAGAGAGGGTATGAATATATATATGAAATTATAATAGCATTACTATGTTGGCTAATTTAAATTATGTAATTTAAAAAAAATAGTAGAAAAAAGGAAATTCTTCAACAATGAAAATAAAATATATGATTGGTCAACAATAGCAAAGTAAACATATATTTAAGTACAATGAAAAAAATTCAACAGTGGTTCATTGTTCAATATATAGAAAAGGAGTAAAGTAGAAATACATAGTTATTAAGCTGTAGTACTGTATTTAAGATACTCCCCTACTGGTCAAACAATAAAGTTATTAAGGGGCAGTAGCATCCGTATTTATTTGAAATAAGTCTTTAAAGAAAATACTAGTTGTAGAAAAGCTTTTAAAATAATATATTTATCTTGAAGATAACGTAGGATTGTAATACATATGAGCATTATCTACGATGGCTACAAAAAAATGCTCTAATTACCTGGCTGCCACTCCATTCGACTGACTTGATCGCGAACCACGCCGAATGTTATGTAGTCAGCCAGAAATCTGTGAGTTTTGTTAAATCTTTGCTCTCTTTTTCATTTCCGTTTCCTGCACTCTCGCCCGTGTAATGTTTGTGTTAGGCTGAAGTATATTATATCTATTATCATCATGTGTAATTCTTTCAATTACGAATAAATTCCTCAATCCAAAACTAAAAGTAAGTTTACAACAACTGGCGACGACTAATTATTGTTTTTATTTCAAGAACCCTGAGTTTACTTAGTGTCTAGTAATGTGTGTGTAGCTCTCGTATGTGCAATTTTCGTACGCCAACAGTCTCGACATGCCTAAGTTTTCCACTTTTGACTCTCGTTTTGAGGACATCAAGTCATATTTTGCCAGGTTTGAACATTCTGCACCTCTGAAACAATTGCAGACGACATGAGAGTTGCTTGGCTCCTGAAATACATTGGCCCAGTCACCTACCAGGTCTTAACAGATTTCTGCTCGTTGGTCGCGCCGGGAACCAAGACTTTTGCCCAACCAAAGACTCTCCTCAAAACTCACTACGCGCCCACAAGATCAGTGTACGAAGAGCGTTCTTCCTTTAGTTCTCGCAAACAGCGTGTGGCAGAGTCCTTCAGTCTATCTTTACGTCATCTTGCCACCACTTGTAGCTTCGGAACATTCATGGATAACACCCTCAAGTAGCAGTTTTATCACAACATCTCGTTGGACATGGTTCGTGACAAGATCAGGAATGAAGAGGGTAACTTCAGCTCCATGGTTGCTTTCACTACTCGCTACGAGATTCCTGGACCAGCCAATGCACTGGCCAATGCCAGCGATAACCCTAATTTCATCAACGTGGTTCGCCTATATCAACAGAAGAACAAGACATACAAGAAAAGGTTCCAATCCAGTCAAGGACTAAAACCTCTGCTCTCATCAGGACCCAATTTTCAGCCGTCCCAAAGTGCGTTGTGTGTAGGTAGTGGTGGGCCTCATGCTAGGTCTAATTGTCCCTTAAAAATGCGCAATGGCATAGCGGTCATTTTAGAGGACATTTTGCTAAGGTTTGTCACAGGGTCAAAAATTCCTCTCAGCATCAAGAAGGTGTCCGTCATATTAAGGAGGGCATACCTTCAGTGTATATCTAAGCTACTACAGCTTGTGACTTGTACGAGGTCAACAGTAGTCAGGCACCAGCTCACAGCAGTGTCCAGTTAGAAGTCAATGTTATACCTCTCACCATGGAAGTTGATACAGCGGCCAGTGCTAGTCTTATTGGTGAGCCAGCGTACCTTGCACATTTCAAACACCCTCCTCTGGTGAGTACCACTCCACTTCGTGGTTGCACTGGGCACGAACTAGCTCTGTTGGGGGAAACCCCTGTTAAAATTTCTTATCAGGGGCAGTCTGCTTGCTACGTTACCCCTAGTAGTGGTTCGGGGCTCCTTCCCCTCACTATTGGGCATATCTTGGATCATCAGCCATATGCATCTGGATTGGAATGCTATTTTCCCCATCAACTATGTTCGGCAGGTACAAGGTTATGTGATGGGCATGCTCAGGAATAAATATCCCTCAGTCTTCAAAGAGGTACCAGATTATATTAAGGGTGTGGAAGTTAATGTAGTTCTGAAAGAGGAAGCCATTCCGGTATTCTATGGCCCTCGAGTCATTCCTATTCCTTTGAGGACTGCTGCCAAGAAGGCCCTTGAGGAAATTTAATCAAGCGGTTTTATTCAGAAAACCAATAGAAACACCTGGGGAACACCTCTGGTTATTGTTCCCCGGGCCAACAAATTTGCACGGGTGTGTGGATATTTAAGCGTGACAGTAAACCCTCAGTTAAATCTTGAGCACTATCCTTTACCGGTTATTGATTACTTGTCTACTGTTCAACGTTCTGTTTGCAGTGTACTTGATCTCACCCAGGCTTACCAACAGCTAAAGTTGGGACCAGCTTCTAAGGAGATTTTGATTTTGAGCACATCGTATGACTCATGCAAGTGCCTTCGTCTTCCATATGGTTTGTCTTCAGCTCCAGCCATCTTTCAAAGCGTCAATAGTTAGGTATTGATTGTTTTATTTATTTGGATGACATTTTAGTGTCAGGTAACACAGTTGAGGAGTGCCTGAGTAAAGTTGAAGTTATTCTACAAAGGTTTGTGGAATATAATGTCACTGTAAAACTGGAAAAGTGTCATTTCCTTAAGCCAAAGGTTAGATTTTTGGCTCACATTTTGGATGCCCAAGGGCTTTATCCAGATCAAGACCACATCTAGGCTCTCCTTCAAGCCAAAGAGCCTTCATCAAGATCTGAACTTCACTCGTTCATTGGGTTTGTAACCTTTTACGCAAAATTCATCCCCAACATGTCCACTATGCTTCGTCCGTTGTATGCCTTGCTCAAGCAGGATGTGAATTGGGACTGGGGATTTGAGCAACAAAGGGCTTATCATCAGTGTCTTTGGGAATTAAGTGGCGATCAGCTGCTTATTCCTTACTCTACTGGCTTGCCACTTAGAATTACTAGTGATGCCTCTCAGTATGTTGTGGGTGCTGCTATCTCCCACATCTTCCCCGATGGTGTGGAACGTCCTATAGCTTTCGCATTTAAGACCTTCTCTGATGCTGAGAAAAACTACCTCCAGCACGAGCGTGAGGCTGCAGCTACTATTTTTGGACTTAAGAAATTTTGTAAATACCTGTTTGGCTGAACTTTTGAGCTATGCACTGACAATGCATCGTTGGTGTCTATTTTTGAGTCTAAAGCTGAAATGTAGCCTCTCACTGCTCTTCACCTACAACGTTGGGCCATCCTGTTGTCAGCATTCCTGTATAATATCACATTTAGAAAATATGAACTGATCCCTCATGCTGATTTTCTTAGCCGAAACCCTCTCCCCGATCATACTGAGGTGTAGTCCGACATCTACAAGATATCCTTGGTGTCCCTGGGTCCTCTCACTGTGGTCCAGGTAGCCACCAAGACCAGAAAGGATCCCACATTGAGTTGAGTGCTCCCATATGTCCTCAATAATTGGCCTGATGTGGTGCCTGATGAAGGTCTTCGTCCTTTTCATCGGCGAGCCCTGGAATTGTCGGCAGAATCTGACCGTCATGGCGAATTGGAAAATAGGGTAGACAGGTGTGGTGTGGATTACTTTAGATGGTCTTCTAAATGGCTCGAGGTCCGCATCACGCACGAAGACACCTCGGCAGAGCACACTTGTGAAGCTCTGCACCCAATGCTTGCAGCCTGGAAGCTGCCCTAGGAGATAGTTTTTGACAACAGTCCAACGTTCTCATCAGCTGCATTCGCTAGTTTTCTGTCTAACAATGGAATTGTACATTCACCTTCTCCAGTTTACCACCCACAATCTAACGGTTTGGCGGAGATTGTCGTTAAGACCACCAAGACAGCTCTCATGAAACAATTGTTTGATGTTTCTACTAAATCCAGAACCCTTCAGCATAAAGTAGACGCTTTTTTTTGGCATATCACAACACGCCTCACACCTTAACTAAGGTTACACCATCTGAAGTATTTTGGGGCCGAAAGCCCCCCATAAAGCTTTCACTTCTCCACCCATCCATGGTTTTCAAGCAAAGAGTGAAGAATGCCCAGGAAATAATCACTGCTGCACAATCTCCCATGGTCACACATTTCTCCCCAGGTGACCTAGTGTGGGTGCGCTCTGACACTCATCTCAAACTCAAGGTGGTTCCAGGTGAAATTCAGCATATAGTCTCAACTGTCTCATATCTCGTGATTGTTGGTGGACGTTCCAAACAAATTTCAACATCTCATCTACGCCTACGGGACCTCAAGGCGGTTCCAGTTGAGTTTTCATGGGAGATGGTCGAGCAGGCCATGCATGCCAGCAACTAGGCCTACCCTTACATCTGATGGACCTACACAGGGCCCTCTAATTCAACCACCTTCAGTTACTGACCGCTCCATGCCAGCATCTCCAGTTCTGGAGCCCTCCACGGATTCCACTCCAGAGGCCCTTCGTCAGGCTACCAGCGTGATGGCTCTTGCTCACACTCTCGTGAGACCTGCTGGAGTGTCTCCAAGAGTGTCTAAACACAAGTAACCTCGTCAAAATCATCGCCCGGGGCCGCACCAGTAAATACTCGCTCTGGACGTCGGGTGATCTAACCCCAATGCCCGGACTTTGTTTATGTTTCACATTAGTCAGAACTTTGATTGTGTTCTTTTCTCACTCACTGTGCTTGATTGAAATCAAGACTTAATGGTACCAAGGACTTATTATTACTCTTGTACTCTATATGCCAGCGCCGGAAATCAATGAAAAGTTAATTATGTGTGGGAGAGTGCTATGTAGTCAGCCAGAAGGCTGTGAGTTTTTTTTAATTCTTTGCTTTCTTTTTCTTTTCCGTTTCTTGTACTCTCAACCATGTAATGGCGGCGCTAGGGTGAGGCATATTCTAATGGAATATTATATATATTATCATCGTGTGTAATTCTTTCATTTACGAATAACTACCTCAGTCCAAAACTATAATAAAGTTACAACACCGAACATGTTTACTCGTTTCAAGATATGAATAGACTAACGTGCTAGTGATGCTCATATAACTGTTGACCCCTCTGCCAGAAAGTCATACACTCCCCCCCCGCTCCCCCCTTCCTTCATGGAGAGTAATTTCTCATCCATATATGAAGACGTTTTTTAGATTATAAAGTCCCCATTGGTCCTTCCGTATAATACTTGAGTGTGATGACTTTTGGTAGTAGATTTGTGTTGCATTCTATATAACATATTGAGGTAATTTAGAAGGAAACGATATACTTGGTTCTGCTTCTGCACAATTTAGGGGTTAAGCTGTGCGTTGATATATTGTTCTTTTTCTAAATTATCTTTATGGCACTAAATATTAATGGTTCTAAATTCCTTTTTATTTTAAAATATTTTGCTTATGACTTTAAATTGACCCTTCTGGTTCCCCGAGATGTCTGTCACGTTTGACATAGTTGTGTGTGTGTGTGTGTGTGTGTATATATATATATATATATATATATATATATATATATGTGTGTGAGTTTGTGTGTGTGAGTGTGTGTGTGAAAAAATATTTAAATAATAGATTTTATTCAAATGTTGGGATTGATAACTGATGAGTTATATCTAAAACTGTAATACTCTTAGCTTTCTTGACCTTCTCTTGAAAGAAGGCCATGTTTAAATTTTGTTTACTTATGCATGCGTAGGCTGTCATGGTTTATCTTGACTAGAGATATGTTTGTTAAATTTAAAAAGTATATTTTGCTGATAGTTAACGTAAATCCTCATTGCATAGCAAATGCTTACACCTATTGTTTGTTTCTGAATCTTCTCCTTAAAATGGATTATTATATTTACTGTGTAAATTAAACCTTAAGGCGGACATAGGATGACTGACTAGGCCTCACATTATTCGTATTATGGATAATAGATAATATTTGTATTTCAAACGTTGAAAATTATAATTGCTGGAACATTTGGGTCCTTTTGGCTTGTCGCATGTTTGATGTTCTTTAACCGTTTCACGGTGGTCTAGAGCTGATTTTGTTGGCTCATAATCAAGCTTTATTACAGATCTAAATTAAAAGAAAGGTATTTTAGATTACTATTGAATACATTTTGCCAATAAGAATATTTAAATAAGGAGATAAATTAAATGAGGATTTGCGCCATGCTTACTAGTTTCTCTTGCAGACAAGATTAATTGACATTGCATCATATTGTTTGTTCTGAGCCTGGATCAGGTGTTTTTTTTAATGCTATGTCAAATAAAACCTTATTGTGCCTCTGAAATATTGAACCTTCTTGTTGTTGTGGTACACATAAAGTAGTAATACAAGTGATTCATACGTTTGATGATTCATATGAAAGTCGCTGAAAAAATAGTGTTTCTAAAAATGGCTGGAGTTCGCCTGAATTTTGAACCCTCAATCAAAAGATCCTTTTTTTGATGTTTTTTTTATTAGTTGTCGTAGTAGTGTCTAATACTTGTTTCTTCATTGTTGGTAGTCAATTCGGCACGTCCTGGGTACAGTAATAATTTCGGCACAGTCTTTAACTTTCTTGACACTTAAAACACTTAATACTGCTTAGAACACATTTAAAATACACCCGTCTTCCTTTTCATTTAGCACTGGTTTTTTCTCTCCACTTTCCTCTCACCTCCCGAGATCCTTTGCCTTTCTAAGTGGTCCGACGTCATCTCCCATTGATTTAAAAATTAGATGTTAATTTGCATGGCAGGTACATTTTAGACAGAAGATTAATAAATAAAACATAATGTAATTTGTCCAAGTCAATACACAGAAATGATATCCTATATAATATCTCCTTCTATAAGTCCTTCAATTAAACATAAGTCTGATAGTTCTTAATATATAATTAATATCAGATTCTTAGCTCATTTGTGTTTTGATAGAATCCAGAATTAGGGACCTTTAAAATGAGGTCATGATGGCTTATGATCGCCTCTTTGCAGTACCAGTTTGCTAAATGTTGGCACAGTCTTCTCTATTTTTCAAAGCGCACGACTGGGTTATAATAGTGGTCAAATGTTATAATTTTTCCACTTATTAAATTAGGTTGAAAATAAACAGCCTCATATCACAAGATGTCTTCCATGTTAATTTAAAATTTATTTAATACTAAAATAGTCTTTAAAATGTCACGTCGATATTTAAATCAAAATATATAAAGAATGGCATGGATAAAAATAAATAAATAGTTTCCCAATAGCTCAAGGTTCTTAGCTAGAGGCGTAAAATAAAAATAAAATATATAGAAAAACATAGCTAACCTAACTAGAAGTTTACAAAATAATTAGAATTACAAAAATATATATACATGGAATTAAAATTTTACAACACCACTGTTATATAATTTATTAAATAAAGACAAAACAAAACAGTTCAGCATCATATTATAATAAACATTTAATGTACAGTATGAGATCACTTAACCGAATGCCTCTTGTCGAGGTCACGGAATATTATCATAAAGTAATGTAGGTTCAGTGTTTCCAACCTGTCACATAACAATTATCTTACTAGGACTGTAACCACCTTAACTGACTTGGAAGCGTGAAAAAAAGGTTAAGCCCGTATCACACGACACTAGCTAGTACTTGAAATCCAGTGTGCTAGCTAGCACTAGCTAGCACGTCATCATCTAGCGTCATGTGAATCAGAAAAAGTATACTGGTTCTGCCACTTGGTACTGGCTACCATACTAGTTGTGAGGATAGAACATGCGCTATTTTCGTACTAGTTCCGACACTAGTTTGT